>JAAAKG020182722.1:0-25747 GCA_010014905.2 Druon quercuslanigerum
CAGATTAAAATTTAACTACAAAATTGAATTTTTATCCAAAAAGGTGAAGTTTCAACCAAAACACCACAAATTTTATACAAACTAGTTACATTTTTTTCGAAATTATATTTAAAAAAAATATAATAATCAACGGTATTGAAATATATATAGTAATAATTTATAATAATAAATTCAAACCGATAGAATTATTTCAAAAATAATTTAAAAGTGGAAAAGATTCCAAATAATTAAAAATAAAATGATTTACGAAAAATTATTTAAAATTCCTGTAAAAATTAAAAATGCTTTTTTATCTTAGAAAATTAATTTTAAGAGAATATTGAAGACCATTTCAAAAGATTTTCAAAATTTAAAACAAAATTTAATTTCCAATTGGAAATAAAAAATTCAACCAAAGAGTAATTTTTCCCGAAAAAAATGAATTTTTAACGAAATTAATTTTTAATCAAAAAGACAAATTTTCAAGTAAATACATAAATTGCTGCAAATATTTCTAAAAATAATATCTGTTCTATAATATTTTGTGAAATATAACAATTTATATTTTTATAAACAAATTAGATGAATAAATTTGAAGTTTTGGAAAATCAAGTACAACGAATTCGTTCCTTTCATGCAAACAGCTTGAGATTAAGTTGAATGTCCCAGTTAGTCACAAATCATAATAAAAATGTATTAATAAATAGTTTTATGAACAATTTATAATAGTTAAGTATTAATTATAAAATATTCCATGAATTTTCACTGAGTGAATCTTAGCACGCAGTGCTATTAGTCATTCTCATTTTAATTTAGAAACCGAATTTTTTCTACATGTAAATGCTAAAAATTGTTGTTTGTTTATCTAAACTGTTTAGAAACTTTTAAATTGTTATAATTCGCCAATAATGATTGAATATATATTATTATTAAAAATATTTGCAATAAATGAAAAAATGAAGGAAAATGCAACCTTGAAAATACGTAAAATGAAAATATTTTGTTACAAACACTATTTACAATAAAGGTTACTCTTAAGTTTTTAATTATTTTTTTTATTAAAAGTAACTCTTATATTAGCATTATGTTGGATACGCCTAATTGTACAATATTTTGAAATTCAGTGTCATAAGGTTAATGAATTTTAAACTGAAAACGTTTAAAAAGTGAATATGCAAGATAGTAACAAAAATCAATTTTGAAATTAGTACCGTGTAAATTTTATAAATGTTCCCAGTCGAATTATTGCAAGTGATAGATCAAAAATTGCATTCAAATCTCACTTTAAAACTTTAAAACTAGTTAAATTTGTGAAGTTTTCAATTTCCAGTTTAAAGGTCTTCAAAACAACAAACTTAAATTCTCAGCCTTGCAAAGTAGCATTATATATAGACATTCTATGAATAAGAATTGTTAATAAAAAGGGATTATAAGTACAATGGATACTAATTTCAAGATCTCATGTATGCCCTCCTCTAATCTGACGCGAGATATACTGCATGAAAGCAAGTGAGGGGTAGGTATGTTATTGTGGTCCGCAGGAACAAAATTATTGGAATAGACTCCTGCGTAGAGGCAACCCATCATACTCTCGTGCAAGAGACAAAACCAAAACCAAACAAATGAACCTAACCTAAACATCTTGAGTTGTTATTGTTGCACACCTTGCACACGTTCCGGTTAGTTCCGATTGCGTTTATTGGCATTATTGCACGTTGCTTTAGCATAACGATGTAGCGTGGTTGATTTTCATTATAATAAAATTGTAGTATTAAATAAGGATTTTTAATTTTTGACGTAAAGTTTTGTGTTATGTGTTATTTGTAAGAAAACGAGTGATGAGTGAAACTAACGAGTCGATTGACAGAGAAAGTGACAATGAGGAAAGAATTGATGGCAATTACTATAAAGATAAGGATTTTAACATTGAAGACTATCAAGATGAAATTGAAAGCGATGAATCTTTCGATTTTGAAGAATCAAACAAAAATAGACCGGTAAAAACTAGTTTTGTCATTTTTGCAGTTTTAAGGTTATGGTAGTCTCGAGTTTTTTTATTGTTATTGTCTATTCACAATGTTATTATTTTGAACTTCCTCAAAACGCAAATTTCCATTGTTTATATAGAAGTTTTTTCAATAAGTGTACTTGCTATTTTGAGCGAGCATTTCTAGCTCACTATGTAAACCTTGTTGTCATATCAAGCAGGTATACACTTGAACTTGAAGATTCTCTCGGGGGCGAAATATGTTATTTCTTCGAGGAAGTTAGGCGATAAACATTTTTCCATTTTGCGAAAAAAAGTTTAGAAATTTATCAGTATTTAAATTTCATACTTTGTTTAAAAACAGACAAATATTCATTCAAAACTTTGTAACTTAATATTTAATTTTGATATTTATTGTTTTCTTTCTGATATATTTTATTGTCTTCTTACAAATTCGTGCGGAAATTTAAAAGAAGTTTTGAAATTGACAAAATTATGGTACTTTTTCTGATAACATTAAAAGTTGATTTTATCAAGAAAGCGGCATTCATATTTTTTGCCATTGTTTTTTTTTAATTTGCTCTTTCCTAAGGAAGATATCTTGGGAATTTCATTCGGACTAAATAACTTGTGTCATCAGAGGAATTTTTGGTTCTAAAATCGAATTTTCTACATATTCTTGCATAAAACGACGGATACGAAAGAACATTTTGATAAAAGTTTACAGGTCTAAAAAAGTTATATAAAAAATAACTTTTGCTCTTTTGTGATATCTGACATTGTTTATGAGGAAATTTTAAGAATTTTTTTTAGGGTAAAAAATTCTCCCGGTGTTACAAAAAGACGCATTAAGCTGATAGGGGGCCTTTCTTTTATAAGCAGAAAATTTCCAAAAATATTAGAAAGGATAAGAACGTTGGGCTTTTCCAGACAATATTTTTTTCATGTTTTTAATATTTAAATAAAAAAGATTTTCTAGAAAACCCTACCTTTTTATTCTTCCCAGTGTTTTCGATAAGTTGAGGCTAATAGAAGAAAAGCATACTATCAGCTTTAGTCCTACTAAACCCTTTTTGAGAACGGGAGAATTTTTTCCTAAAAATATAATATCAAAATGGTATCGCCAAAAAGTAATGCGTATTTTTCAAAGAAGTTTATGAACCTGCAAACTTTCATCTCTAAATTTCTTGAATCTGTCATTGTTTGCGTGCAAAATCAGAACATTCGATTTTATGAAAAAAAATTATTTTAGTCACGAAATTAATTTAGCCTACATAAAACTTACCAGATGCCTTCTTCATGAAAGTTTTAATTTAACAAAAAATAGCAAAAAACATAAGTGTGGGTTGTTTTTGAGAAAGTCTACCAAAGATTTGAAATTAAAGCCATTGAAAAGTATTCTGGAAGGATAAATATTCAATATAGTTTTTAATTCAATTTAATGTAAATTCGAAAAGATTTTAGAATAAGGAGACCTCAAAAATCTGAAAGAAATTTGAATTCATTTATAAGGTTAAAAATTACATTGAAGGATTTTGTCAGGTTTCTCAATATCATACAATACTTTGCTGCTCAAACAAAATTTGTGTAATGACAGTGCCTTATCATATCTTTATTATTTCTAATATTGTCAAAATTTCTAGTAAATTAGATCTAGTTTGGGACAATTTTTATAACAATAATTAAAACTATTAAAAAGTATGATCACAATTATTATTTTTCAATACAGTTCTCGCGATCTCTTCAGATGAATTCTCTGTGCTTATTTCATATTGTTTGCATTTTTGTATCAATATGTTTGAAACTTTAATTTTGTTACAGGGCGGATTTTGTATTCTACACTTTTAAAATCTGTACTATTACTTGAAAGCGATTCATTTTGTTTTTTTTTTAAGGGGCCCAGCAAGACCGCGCCTCAAGAAAGTAAGAGACCCTACCTAAGAGTAATAGAAAGTGCAAAAGAATTCAGTGGACCAGTTCTTCCCGGAGGACACCGATTTGACCGAAAGTTAACCTGCATAAAGTATCCTGGCAATGTGATAAATCAAGAAAAGGCAATTGAAACCCTAGGTGGCCTTACTTCAATTTCAACGGTACACTAAATTTTACCATCAATTGACTAAAGCACTATTTATTAAATAATTAATCCAATGTTCAAGCCCACAATCACGCTACTATTGACACTTTTTTACACCTTTTTGAGTAATGGCACTCTTTTGCAAAAACATTCCACTATCTTTAAACTTCTTAGTTCTTTTAAAATTTTACACATATTTTATTTTGTAACACTTATTGGTTGAACATTTTAAAGATTAAAAGTCCGATATCTAATAATTTTATATAAGATTATTAAAAAGTGAACAAATTCATATTTAAATCGTCCTGTTTCAAAGTTCGAATAATTTCCCGATGAAAGCATTAGTTTTGGATATATTTTAAATGTAATATCGCTCAAAAATTCATTGTCTATCATATTAAAAGAGTTTCAAAGTCAGCACTTTGATCCTGGTCACATTCACGTGTATAAAATACCGTACTTATTTCATCAATTTGATGTTTAAATCTTATATCGAAAATATTATTTCCAGAAAGTCAGAGAGACCATCAAAAGACCAATCAATGTGCTTTTTAATTTACAATCAACAAATTTCAAAGCTTCTGTCATATCATATTTCAAGTGTTAAGCAAGTTTTCCTTATATAAACAAAGTAAGCAATTTTTTAAATGTTATAAATCGCTATGGACTCATCATGGAAGGTTTTTAAATAGATAATTCAAAGAGATTCGAAAGTTTGAAAAATTATATTAAGCACAGTACGGTTGTATTCACAATATCAAAAATGTTTTCCTCGCATAAACAAAGTTAATAACTTTGTTTAAAAATTTAAAATCAGTATTGGTAGGTCATATTAAACAAGTTTTCCTCATAATACAGAAGGTAACAGTTTTGTTTCCAAAATAAACGCAAACAAAAAACACTACCAATTGGCCGATCCAGCTAAAAATCTTATCAGAACTGGATAGCTCTTTTTCTTTTCAAAATATGTTAAACAGAAAAAAGTTACACACAAACCCACGGATATTTATTCAAAGTTGCACTTTTCAATTTTTGGGGTCGAACTATACCGAATTATGTAAAAAGATAGATTTGAAATTTTTACATATTATTTACATTATGAGTAAGTTCCAAAATATATAATACTTTAATTTTTAATCCCTTCAAGAATAAACAATGCTACGTAAAAGCATTCATCTTTTATTAGTTTTAAAAATGTATAAGTTTCCTGTTTTGAAAGTATTTCTAATTAGAAACCATTTCCAATTAATAAGAATTCAATTGAAAAGATTAGAGTTAGGAAAAGAATGCATTTGGAATTAAACGAAACAGAAAATTTTCATTTTTCGACTTTGCCGAAAGTTAAATTCACAAAAGATAAAAGTATAATGTAGAAATTATTCTGAATCGAAAAAAAAAATCATTAAAATAACAAAAAAAAATTTGTTCAGGAAAGTCAGATTCAAAATTCATAGGAAATATAAACTTATCTTTTTTTAAGGTAATGTAAGTTGATGACGAATGAGTTTAATTTAAAATTTTGAAAGAAATTGATGGTGTTTCGAGAAAATTAATTTATTTTATTGGAATTAGTGAATTAGGATTTAATTTTTAAATATCTTCTCCATCTTTGCAATTATTTCAAATCAGCGTTTAATTATCTTCATTTTATGCGATTATTCTTATTTAATACTTTATTTAATGATAATTAATGATAATTTTAATGGAATATAAGTGGCAGCGCAAGGTGTAGGATTCTTTTGAATTGTCTTTAAAAAACCTGGAAAACTCCTGAATTCAGGAGTTAAAATTCTGTAGCAATCCTGGGAAAATAAATTGAAATAAGAATTTTAATATAAAACTTCATCAAATGATAACAAAATATCAAAAAAGCTCTTCTATCATTAAGATTACAATTTATACACTAAAATATTTATAAACTTCCTAATGCCTACATAGAAAGCAAACTTATCAAAATAGTTTTTAGATTTCTATGCAATACTGCGTTGTTTAATTCTGGTATGCATTATAACCTTATAAAACAATTAAATGTTACCACAAAAAGAAGACAATTTCAGTTACTAAATATTGTTTTGTTTTTTGAATTTGCTACACGTTTGATCCAGTTCTCTGCGTTAAAAAACAAAATCTTAATCTGAAACTTTTACACTATTTTTTATCTCCGAAGTTTTGTTCAGGCCTTGAAAGTTGACTATATTTCTTTTTATTGATGATATTAGTGTTCATGGATTCACCTCGAAAACTATAGTTTCATCAGTTTTAATAACGAAACATAATTTTTACTTTCAGGCGGTTGATGCAAACAACAGAAGATTAGAATTAAGATTTCGACCAGACGACGGTTACAGTAAACCAGCTTGTGGCGATAAACATACAACCTGTGGTTTCTTATTACGTGTCAGAGTAAAAAAATCGAGAGTTTTGCAGGCAAATCGTGAAGAAGCCAGGAAAAACAGAATGCCACGAGTTGATGTTCGTAAAATGGAACCTATGACTGAGAATACTGATAATTCAGAAGAGAATGACAGAACTGGAGAATCTATGAATCCCACACAAAATATCCTTCCAACTTTTGATAAGCAGAAATACGAAAACTTGTCACAAGATAAAGATTACGACCTACCAAAGCTTAAGGTTTTGGGAAGAGTGGATATTGAATTCAGATTCACAAGTAGGTTATAAAAAAAATGCAGGACTCATTGTCAAATTATCCTTTCCTCTCCTATTCTCGAAAAGTGTCACACTCTTCCTCTTTTTGTTTTACATCTACAAAATTATTGTGTTCAAAACTATAATATGTTATCACGAGTAGTCAAAGCTTTTTGTTTAACTTACAGACTTATCTCTTATAATTAATTTAACTTTTTGGAATTTGACTAATTTCAAACTAAACTATTTAGGATTTAAATAAAACTTTTGAGTTACAATTTGTTTTCCTTAGATCTGTATAAATTAAATATTTTTTTAATTAACTGTAAAAAAGGAGAATGGTCTATTTGTCCATATTGAAGATTCTTTAGTTTAAATTTGAATAACGATTGTCATTATGTTAGACACTCTAACAATTATTGTTCAATTAGATCAAAATTCAAACAGGAATTCCAAGATTTACAACTGATCTTAATGATATTTTTCGTTTGAATACAAGTTTAATCATTTTATTGAAGATGTAGTTCTTTGTTGAATAGCGTGAGATAATAATATTGGGTCGGTGGAATGGCGTTGTTAATCTACTAGTCGTGCAATAATGGTTTTTTATTAAAACAGCTTTGGCTTGTTGACACCAAGCAAATTGACACCAATTACCTAACAATTTTAACGACACATGTAAGTAAAATTGCACACATCACCACATAGAAGATTTTTTCCTGATAATTTAACGAATATACTTTATCTTTAAAAATTCTTTTCCACTGGGTATTAATTTACTCCCATATCATGTATTCCGGATGATGCTTGGTGTCACCAACCTTAAGCTTGTTTTAATAAAAACCCATTATACCACGACTAGTAGATCAACAACGTCATTCCACCGACCCAATATTACAAATTTAATAAGTTCAAAAATTTCAAAAAAATTCAAAAACTACTAAAAACTAGCTTTTAAGAGTTAGGGGAATTTAAGCGCAGTTTTTAGTAGATATTATATCATATATATATTTAGTCCATATAATACTTGAATAATGCAAAGGTTAATTAAATTTTTAACGTTTCATTTAAACGTTTGAAATTTAAGAGTATTTGAATTAATAATTTACG
Organism: Druon quercuslanigerum; assembly: GCA_010014905.2. Classification (NCBI taxonomy): domain Eukaryota; kingdom Metazoa; phylum Arthropoda; class Insecta; order Hymenoptera; family Cynipidae; genus Druon; species Druon quercuslanigerum. The sequence continues at coordinate 7,803 of JAAAKG020182722.1, forward strand.
TGTAAAATTTTAAAAATGTAAGCTTTAATTTTAGCATTCACGAAAATATTAAAATTATGAAACCAAGAGTTTTTTTGTTAATATCTGACTAACTAGAAGTAATCATTTTTTAAATTATTTAATTTGCTTGAAACATTTTTAGAATTCTGAACATTTACCAGTTTGATATTATGGATTCTTAAATAGTTTATGTTCTCCATATTAGAAAATAAAAAAATTCAGGGATGTGAATGCCTGCTCTGCGCGCGGGTATTTCATTTAAATAGTTTATTTCGAGCAATTTAATGGTTATTTTTAATGCAAGATTGATAATGACCTTAAAGACTTTTAATGAATTTCAAGAAAACTTTAGGGAATAAATTACATTTTATTTCAAGGATTTTCGGTGAATTGAAAAAATTTGAGGGTTATGAAGGGATGCGAAAAATTTCAATGAGTTTTAAAGATTTTGAGTCATTTTAGAAGATTCCAAATAATTTCAAGAGGTTTCGTTTCAAAATTTTGTAGAACTCTTAATATTTAAAAGTTTGTTTGTATGGATTTTAAAATACTTAATTTTTTTAGTGTTAGAAAATAAAAATCCAGGACCGTGACCGCGCACTCAGCGCGTGTGCATTTGATTTAAACGTTTTTTAAAAGATAAATTTGATTAATAGTTTTAATTTAATTTATATCTAAGGAATTTTAAATTATTTCTACTTCTTTGAATTTGTTTTTAAGATTCCAGCACCTTCCTCGAGAAATTGAGGGAATAAATTAAATTTTATTGCAATTTATTTCTACAAGCTTCCACAGTTTCAAGGGATATGAAGGAAAACGAAAAAATTGTAATGGTTTTAAAGATATTTAGTTATTTTGAAAGATTGCAAAGAATTTCAAGAGATTTTGTCTTAAAAATGTGTAGAGCTCCTAATATTTAAAAATTTGTTATTATTAATTTTTAAATAGTTTTTTTTAATATTATAAAATAAAAATCCAGTATCAAAATCTAATATGGGCTGAAATCATGACTGTATTTCGAACAATGTCTGAAATCATCCATTAGTTATAAAAAAATATTGTATGCGCCAAGGGTGAGAGTAACTTTTTCTCCCCCTAGGTTCATAATATACTATTTTATCTTTTTGATTTAAGAATGCCTATTATAAATTTCCAGATTTGTGTGACTTCCAGTATCTGCCCATAATGAAGAATTCAAAGACGAAGGAAGAAGAATGTATATACGATAATATATACCCAGTGGGTATTCCTCCGTATCGTTGGTTAGGAGAAGATGTACCATATTTCCTTCCACCAGCTGCATTCAGCAGAATGGCTAGCATACAGCAATACGTACCAAAAACCGTCTTAGACATGGAGCCAGACAACATAATCGGAAAAACAAGAAAGCGAAGAGCTGGATTTTCAAACTTCGTAAGCTTCAATGCCCCGGAGATTCCCAGCAAGCCTCCAAAAGGCATTGAGACCGCAATGAAGGTCAAGTTCCTACAAAATTTCCACCTCGACAGAATCGCCAAATTGTTCGATGAGCGACCTATTTGGTCGAAGAATGCCTTGATCTTTATAACGAATTTCACGAGCGAACAATTGAAGATTTTGCTCCCCTCGGTTGCGTATTATTTTTTGACGGGACCTTGGCGAGTTATGTGGGTGAGACTCGGATACGACCCTAGGAAAGATCCGACTGCGAGGAAATATCAAACACTGGATTACAGACTCAAAGCAATGCGTGAGCAATTTACATATTATTGTAGACGTAACAGATGCCTATTCCCGGCTTCACAGCCCCTTAGCGTGGTCCAAAAATGCATTGGAATTTTTTATCTCGAATTTTCATGCATGTCGCCCCCAAATTTGTTTGAATCCACACAGATCAATGCGTTTTTTTATGATTTTTAGAAAGCCTTATAAAGTTTAACACGTATTTCTCATAAGAAAAGAATAACATTTTTGTAAATTTTATTCACAATAGTCAATATTAGCTGAATCGAGTTAAAACTCAAGATTTCTCGTTACCATTTTCTATAGAATACAAATTAATCATTATTTTTTAAAGATAACCTAACGCGTCTTTGTTATCGGGTCCAAAAACATCCCTTAAGTGATAAGTTGGATTTTTTGAGTTTTTGGCGTTAATTATGATTTCTTTAAAGAAGTTGTTTAAACGATTTATTTTTCCGAATATTTACACGTATTGTTAACTTTTCTGTTAGAGCCAGGCAATAATTAATTAAATTTAACAGAACTAAATATTTAAACAATTTGTTATTTTTTACAAGTATCTTATCTTAGATAATTGCTAGAAAGTTGCGGCTTTTTTGAAATTTTAAACTTTGCTTTTGCTTTTCAGTTATGAATAAATAATAAATAATCCATAAGGAGAATCGTTTTTTAAACAATCTCTTTCTTTTATGTGCCTATATATTTTTCTGAAATAAAACATATATTTGAAATATTCTTGAAATATTCTTTATTGATCATGTTAAATCTAATTTTTTAAAGAGTATTTACTGAGAACCGTTATGTTTAAAGTAATATTAACATTTATCATTTGTATTTAACGAAAAAGTCAAAGAAAAGCTGAAAGTTTTAGAAAAACCCGCGACTTTCTAGAGTTAATTTAAGAGAAATGTATGAACAATAATACATTTTTAAAACAATTATATTTCTTAACTTGCATCAATTATTAATTTACAAAGTAAAAAGTGGATTAAAAGTTTTTTAATGCAGAAGAAACCGCAACTGTCTAGTATAATATAGAGGAAGATATTTATAAACAATAACAATTTGTTCAATAATCATGTTTATTTATTTTCAATCATTATTACCTGGCTATAGGTGAAAAGTAAACAGAGAAAAATTGTAGAAAAAACTGAATCTTTCTAGCATTAATCTATGAAAATATTATTAAAAAAGTGATAAATTATATTAACAATTCTTTCTGTTAAATCTAATTGATTATTACCTCGATCTCACTGAAAATTGGAAAATAATTTGAAAAATTCGGAGAAAAACGCGACTTTTTCACTCTATTCTTAGATAAAGTTGCTAAAAAACAATAATAAATTGTTGGAACAATTTATGTATACATCTAGTAGTTAGTACAAAGCAATTTTGTTATGTATTAGAAACAATTTGTGTTTGAAAAATCGCAAAAAAGTCATAATTAGCGCCAAAAAGTGTCAAACTTAATTTTTCAATAATGTGGTTTTTTGCGATCCCGTAAAACAGACTTATGTGAGTAATGTTTAAAAAGTAATTATTAATTTTTATACTATAGCTATTTGCGAAAATAAATGTTGAGTTTCAAGTCGATTAATCTAAAATTGACGATTCTGAATGATACTTAAAACGTCTTTCTCATGAGAAATAAGTCTTAATCTTCATGGGCTTTGTGAAGCCTCTAAATATCATTTTTTTCAGTTCATTCTTTGTGTGGATTCGAGCAAATTTGCGGGCGATATGCATGAATATTCAAAACAAATTTTTGACCACCCTAGTGTCCCCTATTTAATTGTGCAATTCTTGAAATATTTCAATATTTTGGAAAATCTTTTGATACTTTTATCTTTTATCTAAAAAAAAGTGGTGTAATATATTTCCAAAATGTCTCAATCATTATTGTTTAAAACCTGATTTTTTTTTCATTGTCAGAAGTTATTTTATATGTTGAATTAGAAATTTGAAAACTAAATCTATAAATTAATTTGGACCACAACGAACTAATCTGAACATTTTAAAACAAAAATTTCGGACAAAAATAAAAAAGAGGAAAGCAAAATGAGAAGGCAGCAACCACTTCCCCTTCCTTCTCTTTTTCTGTCTTTCGTCTTTTTTATTTTTATTTTTATTTATATCAAATTACAATAAAAGAAGACCCAACATTTAAAAAAAAAATTAGATTGAGTTTATTTTTTTCACTCGAGATGAGCATTTTCAAATAAAAATCATATTCAAGATTCCCCATCTTCAACAATTTTTGAATTTGTTAGCGTTTTACACTGGCAATAGGTATATTATTTTATTTTAAAGGTTCATAATGTTTGAACAATTTTAACTTACGTTAGCATTTTACACCAAAAAAATTTTTTATAATAGAATCTTATTTAAATAATAGCTTTATGTTATATTAACATTTTTCACCGGAAATTGATTTTTTTAAACAAAATTCATAAGCTTTTAAAAGTTTTTTTTTTACAGTTTAGGTGAATTTAGAGCCTTTTACAATATAATTGTTATTTTAAGACAACAGTCATTATATATTTGAACAATATTTAGATTTTTTTAACAATTTTGTATTATGCTAGTTTTTTCCTTCGGAAATTGGTATTTTTAATTTAAAAAATTAGATTTGAAGGAAGATACACAACTTTTAACAATTTTAGATTATGTTAGCATTTCACAATAATAAAATTAGTCTTTTAAATAATTTGAACAATGTTTAGATTTTTTAAACAGTTTTGTATTATATTATTTTTTTTGGTCGCAATTTGTTATTTTCATTTTTTAGATATATTTCAAAGAAGATTCACAACTTTTAACAGGGTTAGGTTATGTTAGTGTTTTGCACAAAAAATGTGTATTTTAAAATATTTACAAGTTTTGTACAATAATAGGTTATGTTTTAATTTTTCGTCGGAAATTGATATTTTTTATCAAAATACAATGGTTTCATAGGTCATATATTTAAAACAAATTAGATATATAATAAGTCTGAAGCTCAGAGGTCAATTTCCATCAATTATAAGAAATATTGTCTTTGCTTTCTATTATTTTTGGTAATAGATACTATAAATTACAATAATTTTGTGTTAATATTAATTTTATATTTGAATTTAAAAATTGCGTGAGACCAGAAGAAATAATCGCGCTCCTAACATGCGTGTTTCTTATCTATTTATTTCAAATTATTTCTAGAACTCACGTTCACAAAATCCTAAGTTTCATTTTTTAAATTTATTTTTTTCATTTGACCATAATTTATTATTGACAAATAAAAAGTATAGTAAGCACGATTTATTCTCGAAATTATCAAATTATGAATCAAATATAAATCTTTTCCAGTGGAGTAACAACTCCTTTCTTGTAATTTAAACTGCCACATACCATAATTATAATAAACAAACCAAATGTTTTATAAAACGAATCATAAGTTTAAGAAGCTCAAGTTCTAATATAGTTTTTTAATAATATATAAAAGTTTTAAATAACTGTGAAATCTCTTAAACTCTTTGAAATCTCTGGAAATTTTTTAAAAACTTTTGGAATATTGGGAAATCTTGTCATATTTCGTAAATTATCTTGAAATTAATTTGGAATCTTGAAACTTTTGTGCAATCTTTGAAATCTTTTCGCATTTGTATTATTTTGCATCGTTCAAAATATTGAATCTATATATTTACATTGCCAAATATTAATTTTCCATTTAAAAAGGTATTTTATAGCTGCAGTAATAATGTATTATTGACAAGTAAAAACGGATTATCCTTGATTTATTTAATTAATTTAATTGAGATTTTTTCAGTGCATTAAGCAATCCCTTATACATTAAAACTATAAAATACCATAATTATAATAAGCAAAATAAATATTTTAGAAAAGAAATCAGAATTTCAGGAAATCTTTTATTTACTGATTCTGGATTATCTAGAAATACCTGGAAGTTACTTTAAAAAGGACGTTAAAAACTTTCTGAATGTATCACTTGATAAATTTTATTAAGGATAACTGGAAAACAAAACGTGCGCGTTTTTTTTTCTCTCGCAATTTTTAAATTAACATATAAAATTAATGTGAATGCAAAATTTTTGTATTTCATAGTATCTTTTATATAAAATTATAGGTAATAAAATCAAGGAAAATATTTTTGATAATTAATGAAAATTGATAGATGAACTTAAGAATTAATATGCCCATTTTCGGTATTAATTGTTATTAAATTTATTAAATTTTATTAAATTGAAAAATGTAAATTTCTGGTAAAAAATGTTTTAAAAAAACGAAGCAGTTTGAAAATTATTAGTCTTAAAAGTCTAATAATTTTTATTGAAAATACCCAACTCCTGCTAACATAACTTAAAATTATTGAAAATTGTACATTTTTAAGATGATCAGGGTTAAAAAATTATAATTTCCGATAAAAAAAACTTACCTAAAATTTACTGAAATTTTGAGTCATCTTCGAAAGTTTATGATTTTATATTAAAATTGTTTAAAAATAATAATTTCGAGTAAAATGCACTAACAGAAAACATGTATAATATTTTCAACAAATTTTTAGATCATTTGAAAATTTTCATATACCCGCGCGAGATTATTTGAAAGCACAAATGTTTTTTCTTTTTTTTTTAAGTCGCACATAATGTTTTCTATAATTTTTCTTATTAAAATTAATTATTTGTAAATTCAAATTTCAGTATTTTAAATTTAATTTATAAAACAACTTCAAGCAGGTTAAAAGCTAATCAGGTTTATAAAGACAAAAGTCGCGAATTTTTCGAGACCTCTTATCTGAAGATATTTTAGAAAACCGAAAAGCTGTTTATCATTTTAAAAAAGTATGGGAAAGAGGCGAAAGCAAAATTAAGAATTTTTTCATCTCAAGTTAATTTTTATAATTCCAATAATTTCTATAAAAGATGTCCAGATGTCTAGAGGTTTTAAGAGATGTCCAGATATTTCGAAGATTCAAAAAGATTTACAGAGGTTTCAAATGAGTTTAAGTGATTTATTGTAATCCATCTACTTTCTGGAGTTCCCTAAAAGTCCCCTATTTCCCCTCAAAATATTCTTTAGGATCACTATGAAGCTTATATTTTAAATCACTTTTTGTGGTTGAAATATGTGGATATTCATTTCTCAGAGTTATAAATGAATGTGTATTATAGATGGATTGGGATCGACTGTCAAGTGCAAGAGAAACTATTCGGAGTATAACTTGCCGTACAAGTCGGCTCCAGTTTCTAAACCGAAGTCTATGATCTTGACAGCAAATTACAATCTGGAGACCCAAAAGAAAAAGCGAAATTTGAGCGAAAACGTTTACATTTACAGAGAGGGGTTCATCCCCCCTTCTCGTCAAATGTTTTATCAGGTTCGTTACATCAATAAACATAACTTTTCTTCTTAGTCATTCATTGATGAATTAGAGATTAATAATATATTACGTAATCTTTTGTTAAGTACTGCGATATTCTTGTCGATGAAATCCAGGAGATGTTAAGCAAACTTCCTGATCCTTTGCCAGGAACGAAATGCGACTTGAAGTTAGGTTGGCTACCCAACGGTTTTGATGCTCAGTGCAGAGAAATCATCAATCGGCAAATTCGTGCTGAACTCAGGAAACAAAACAACATTCCGGAAGATCGTGCGTTACATGATTTAAATGATTTCAAGTTACATTGCAGTCCCGCTATATGTATAATTTTTCTTTTGTATTTTTGCCATTTTTGTTTTATAATGTCAAAATGAACGTGAAAATGTTTGTGCTCGAAAATTAAACTTTATAAAATTACTGATTTTAAGTATGTACGTGCATATATCAGGGTGGTCATTTTAAACAAAGAAAAAAAATTATCAGTTGACGGTTCAAAATTTTTAAATTAAAAAACTTTTATTCGAATTATCAACAATTTACACGTATAAAATGGAAAGTAGTAATACTTCCCAATTAAACAATATTAAAAGAAATGCAGATAAGCTACAGATTTAGAATTTTTTACTTTTATAAAGTACAGAGTTGAAAGATTCAGATTCAATTCCAAACATATAAATCCACGATATCATTTTCAATGCTCTAAATTAAAGAATCAATTATTGAACTTTAAAAATTTTTCTTAAGTTTTATTTTCAACAATTTTAAGCTGGAAACTTTGAAGATTGAAAAGTTAATTTTTTGCAACTAAGCACTTCGTAAATTAGAAGTTAAATTATTTTAATGTCAAATAGATAAAAAAATCCTTGAAAAGCTGTAAAATTTTATTTCCAAATCTTGAGAAATCTAGAAGTTGTTTAAAATGTTTTCCAATTAAAAATTATTTTTGAAGTTTTTTCAGAACTTTAAATATTTTAATAAGTAATAAATTGTAAAAAATAAATGCTTTTGTCCCAAATTTTCAACAAAAAACGCTTTTAATTTTTAATTTTTTAATTTTATGAGTCTTTAAGTCTTTAAGTGAGCATTTTCAAATTCTTTGAATTAACAATAAAAATCGAAGTTTAAAAATGTTTAAATTAAAATATTTGCGAATTACGCAATGTAAAGTGAATGGTATCTTAAGTAAAAAAGATAACAATTCAACTCATCATTTTAAATGCTGTTTAAATGGAACTTGTACCGATTTTTTTCTTCTAAAGATTTTGTCAATTTCCCAGTGAAAAAATAAATTCTGCACAATAAAAGGCACGTGATTTCACTTCGTCTAAAGGTTTATATGTCTCTTCGAAAGATAAACGCTTCCTCTTGTTTCCCTTCGACATTTTCGAAACGCGTGTAACCTAAACACTGAGTGACTAAAAGCGGACTGAAGCGAATGTCCTGCGACATTTTTGCCACTGACTGAAAATGACTGAAAATGACTGAAACAGATGACCCAATTATCCCCTTTCATCACTTTGTCTTCAATAACCGAAACCTTTCTTGCGGGATTGCACTGTATATGTATCTTGTGTAGTCTTGAATTTTAATATATAAATTATCCTTTGTAGATCCTACCTCCTTACCACGCAAGAAAAAGTTCATCAACCGAAAGTTGATCCCAGAGAAGAAAAGGGCTAGACAGAGAAAGAAGGACTCGGATGTGGTAGACACTGGTGATGATTCGGAACCGGAGTCAATCGGATCCTTAGATGCTGAAGACGTGCCCTTGGGAGACAGGTTAGCCATCATAGGCGAAAACGCTTCTGAAAGAACTTCAATGACAGTTGGAGAATTGGAAGTCAGTGAGAACGACGGAGGTACTCCTTACTAAAATTTCCCTCGTCTTGTATATCTTATCTTTTTTTTTAAACAATGCGAAAGAAACTTTCTTTTCGTCTACGTCACAATTTATTCGCAAAATGTACAAGAGACGAATTAGCAGATTTCTATCAATAAATATGTGTACATTATCAATAAATCTTTATCAATTATAGTAATTACAAGTACATAAAACGAAGTACAAAAGTATTTCTCAATTTCGTGTGATAATTGCGAAAATCGTACAGCTATGGAACAGGTTTGGTTCCCGATCACCTAAACACTCGAGGATTTCTGTTTACCCTCAAAGGATCACATCGTTAAACCAAACAACAAAAACAAGTTACATTGATTTCCCGCCGGCTTTAAAAGTTCCGACTTTAGCAAAGTAGAATGTGAAAAGAATATGTAAAAATAATGAAATCGGATGTTCGTGGATTGAAGTAGGATTCAAGAAGGGATGGCGGGGATTTATATGGAGGGCTTCTTTCTTAAAGATGGAGTCCCCGGTTAGTGCTCGCGACGTAGTTCAAAAGCTCGTCGGAGTCTTCGCAAACGAAGGGTTTTTCGTGATAGCAAGCAACATCGTGCCATGCAATACCATCATTGTAAACGTTGTTGAGGACAGACAGGCAGGATTCGTTAGTACCGTTGATATCGAATTCAGCGTTATCAGGTTGACGGACTTTTTTGTGACCAGTTTGCGACCATGGGTTATAAGACCAGCCGTTGGGAAGAAGGTTTGTGGGTGCCATCTTCTCCCTGTTTGCAGACCAGAACCATCCATAGATAGCTTTGGGCTCGAGGTCACGACGATTTTCGCAGCCCTTGAAGTCACAGAGACGGCCGGAAGTCCAGATATAAGGTACATCATCTGTAAATAACAATAATTATAAACTTGTTTTTAAAATTGTTGCTGGATTAGTTGTTTCATATCAAGCAGAGTAACGCATTTCGGTTAAATGGAAAATGGTACAAAGGAGCTAATATAGGAATGATTTTTATCATCTTCAATAATCGTAATATGCTGTTGGATAGTGTTCTCCAGCAACGATTGTCGGATTCTCGGTCTAAACCCGTTAACTGACATTTTTTTCGAAATTGATTGGTTTTTATTTTATGAAACATTTTTTATGTGCAGTTAATATCCCACGAACGAATCGGCAAAATTCCTTTAAGTTTCTGTTTAAAGGATTTTCTAAAATCGCGTTTTGGTATCTAGAGCATAGGTGCGTGGTCTAAACCTGTTAACTGCTTATGGCGTCTTATGTGAAATCCGTGCATTTTCTGACATCTGCTCAATTTACTCGTTGAATAGGCCAGTGAGATACATGTCAGTATATGTGTGCAGTTAAGTGCATGTATGTTTCGAAAGTCTTTGTAGTTACTTTCGCAACATCTTCGATGTTATAAACCTAACGTGTATCATTTTTCTCTAGTACATGGACAAAAAGTATTTTACAGATAAAAAAAATATTGAAAGTTGCGAAAATAACAACCATTTTCCTCCGCCATGTAAAAATTTCAAATGCCAGTTAACAGGTTTAGACCTGGGACCATTCAATTAATTATTTTGGAAATGGAATGAAAATTAGAAATGGAACCAACGATCTAATAAAGGCATGCTTTTTACCTTCTTCAAGAATCGTAATATTATATTGAAGAAAGGATCTAATAAAGGAACGATTATTACATTTTCCAAGAATCTTAATATGTTATTGTATCTAGTGTTCTGCGCCAAGATTCAATTATTTTGGAAATTGAACCAAGCATCTAACAAAGGAGTGGTTGGATCGCAATATGCTATTGGATCTAATGTTCTACGGCAAGATTAAATGATTCTCAAAATGAAACAAAGGAATGGTTGTCACCTTCTTCAAGAATCGTAATATGCTATTGAATCTACTCTTCTGCTCCAAGATTAAATGATTATGGAAATGGAGCGAAGAATCTTACAAAGGAATGGTTGTTACCTTTTCCAAGAATCGTAATATGCTATTAGATCTAGTGTTTTGCACCGTGACGAAATGATTTGGGAAATGGAACAAAGAAATGGTTTTCACCCTCTTCAAGAATCATAATATTCTGTTGGGTTTAGTGTTCTACGGTAAGATTAAATACTTCTGGAAATAGAGAATTGAACAAAGGATCCAATAAAGGAACGGTTGTTACGTTTTTCGAGAATCTTAATGGGTTATTGGATCTAGTGTGATTTTGAAAATGGAACAAAGGATCTAACAAAAAAAATGGTTGTTGCCTTCATCAAGAATCGCAATATGCTATTGGATCTAGTGTTCTACGACAAGATTAAATGATTCTGGAGATAGAACAAAGTAGCTAATAAAAGAGTCTAGGAATCGTAAATACTATTAAATCTAGCGTACAGCAGCAAGATTACATGCTTTTGTCGCTTGGCAGAAATACAAAAACACAATTGGAACTATGTACTTGTGAAATATACCGGAATGGAACAAAGGAACTATGGTGATTGATATCATTTTCAACATTCGTAATACACCATTCTAACTAGTGTTACAAAACAAAGATAAAGGAGGCTAAGTGATGCAAAATGGAGACTATCGCGATCTACTTAAGATGTTAACCTCACAATATCTTCTGAATTGACTTTTTTTTATTTATTAATTTAATTTAGCTTTAGTATTTGTAGCATTAGATTGGTGAAAGTTGTTTACATTAGAATTTATAATGCGATGAATTAGAAGAGGGTGGTGACTTTGTCAGAGTGGATGAATTGAATCAAGATTTGCGGTTAACCACCTTCAAGGGGACTTCACCTTGCCAGTTCAAAATATGTTGGTTTCGAACGAGAAAGTCTCAAATTTAGCATCGGGAGTTAAGTTGATTTCACATTGGTTCTCGAAATCGTTGGTGCGAGCTTAACGCATCAAGAAGATACAATTATATAAAAAGATGCGACTCTCTAGCCTCAACCCACTTAAAGACTCCCCGCATATTACCTTGGCAGTTTGACGTCACATTTCAAACTTCAAGAGATATCAAAGACACGATTTTCATACTCTGCAATCTCCTGTGATCTCACCACAGTTTTCTTGCCTGCATGGTGGCATAATATTCATAATTTATAATTAAATTATGCGAAAGCAGTGATAAGATTGTGCTAGCGAAAGATAAAGTAAATGCATGATTTTTAATGACGAAGGCTTTCAAATTGAATAGAATGTCTATATTGAGTAAATGGAAGTGAAAGAGTTAGAAGAAACAGAAAATCTCATTATATGTCTAATTGTATTTCCGCTTCTGGTTTTCTGTCACGAAGCGCCCATGCTTGTAAAATAGACGTGTTTATCAGTTCTTGACTGGGTCCAAATATTGACATTAAAGACGAGTCTCGCGGTTTCTAAGAAAGGAATTTAGATGTAATTAAAGAATGCAAATGACGTGTGGGCCTGGATTGGAAGGAAAAAATCACGTTTACCTCGAGAGTTTCAAAATAACTCGATGTTATTTTGGCGAAATTTATAGCCACTCTATCCACAAGATCAAAGTTCTTGTAATCAGTTTGATAATTGGGAACTATTTTGATAATTTTTACCGACGTTCGATGTCAAAAAATATTTCGAAAAAGTATCTGGAAAGTGGCTACAAATATTTTTTCGATGGGTCAATCTCGGGTTTCACATTTACAATGAAGTCATGATTTACCGACGTGTCTGTCATTCAGCTTTTAATAAATAAAAACTCGAAATTTCTTAATACGAGACGATTATGCAAGAGACTAGATATTTCTTATGTCGATTCACAGTTTTGTAAATAGCATATAAACCGCAAAGACGTGTGAGTACTAAGAAAGATCAATGAACTATTTCGGTAGATTTCTGAAATAAATTTTTGCATAAAATGCCTGCAATTTAAATTTTCAAAAATAAGGACGTACTTTGTTGAATCAGTTTGAAGATCATATTGTTCTCTTCTTGTGTTTCGAGAGATACAAGGTCCATACAGTATTCTCTACAAATGTTCCTGGCGTCTAACCAATCGACTTTTTGACTGGAATGTTGTGGCACATGACCGCTGTAGAAATAATTGCGTCCTCTAAAATTGAATTCCTTTGGTCCTGAAAAAGGCAAAGAATAATTTTTTAGCATTGAATGTACAGAAAATTGTTCATGCAAAAATAATCATTGATTCGAGAGATTAGATATGAATATTCTAAAACAATAAAAATGCATTTGAAAGTGCATAAAATATGCAAAAAGGATGGAAAGTCACATGAATGGAAAAAGTTGTACATTATATTATAAATACCACTTTTCTAAAGTTGCACAATTTTAGGGAATGAATATTTTTCCTTTTTGCAATCAATGAGATTTTTTCTTAATCATTAATGATTTGCTACTACCGTTGCTTTGGTGAATGTGCAACAGTCCTTGACATTTTTGTAAAGTTTGAAAATCGGAAATTTGGAAAAAGAGCGAGAATTGATATTTAAATAGAGATTTTAATTATCTTGAACGTCTAAAGGAGTTCTTGGGAATGTAACTTCAATGGAACTTACTGCAGTTCATGTGTCAAAGAGTCTGATACTCGTGAAGTAATACTTGTTCACCGATTTTTACAAAAAGAGGACGTGTAATAATCTTTCAAAGTGAAGCGAAAAGATTCTAAAGATTAGAGAATTCTTTAGGAACTTTTTCTGACAAGAAAGGTATCTCAAGTCTGCTGCCAAAGGTGAGAGTGTATAATAATAATTACATTCTTTTATATACAATAGATAATATGTCCACCTTGAAACTTCAAATACAAAGTATCTAATCGTTGAAATGAATAATTCTTGGTTACAAATAATGGTCAAAGGGAGTGAATTACGAGCAGGCAATGTTTCTTTGAAAACCTGAATATCTCGAGTCGTCTGTAAATGATGTTGACTGTGGTACACGTGTATCCTTACGCCTTATGGCATAACGATACGTGTTGGTAATCCACCTTACGTTATTATCGCACGCTTAAATGTCAATGGTCTCGTTTCTCTTTCAGTCAGGAATCGTATACAGTATACATCAGATCTTTATACGATATGTACGCATGTTACCTCCCTAAACACACGTGACGCTTTTAAATGCCTGATCAAGGATCTGTTACGTGTCTTGAAACTTCAAACTTGAGACTATCTTGTACATATATCTGATACAATTTCGTCCAGGATTTGCAGTGTTTGTCTCATAATGAGCCCAGAGTTACGAAACGATGGATTCGGTTAAAGCTAGGGTGTGTGACATAACAGTATTTCTGCCATTGCATGAGAGTGTAACAGTGGAAGAAGAAAACTTTCATTTTCATTGCATTTGTTCTGCAGATTCGTCTGACGTGCAGATCTCGCTTCCGAGTCCCATACCGGATAATTATAATTACAACAGGTCATTGAACGACCCAGATTTTCATCAGACAATTTTTCAATGATTCGCACATTTTTTGGATAAGACATCCAAATTTCATGAATTCGAATAAGAATTAGAAAAAAAAAACTGTACTGCAAGTCTGCAGTATATATGTCAAATTAATAGTGAAATTTGATTAAGTATCGAGTACGTTAAATCGTGTGAGTGGAAAAGTTTATTTTACCTTTGCCCCGGAGGTGGAATTAACCGAATTGACCCGGTAACCCATGTGGAAAGAAAAAAGTTTCTCTTCCACAACATTCCTACATCGCTTTTTATTCTTTCTTCAGGTCCATTCAATTAAAATCAAATTAATAATTTTATTTACATAGAAAATAAGTGATTTTTTGAAATTTGAGATATTTTTTCTCATTAATTTCTGAAGTCATACTAAATCTTTCTGGTGAAGATTTAAGAAAATCATAATAGCATTTAAGGCAAGTCAACAACCGGAGACTCAAACGATAACAATTATGTGTAAGCACACATGCTCAGTCTATAAGTCCGTATAATAATTACAATTTTCTAATCAATAGTTTCTTCATTAGATCATCAACTACAATACCCTGGCTTATATCAATAGTCAAATGACCGAGAACGGTTCACATAAATTATTTATATTTACATACCTAAGAAACTTATACTTGAACACTATATCTATTCAAGAATTGTTCACATCAATTATATTTTTCTTGAGATAATCCAAGTTATAATAAACTACATTATTTATATGCATATTTTAAAGTCTTCGGAAAATAATATTACTATTAGTGAGTTATAAAATAAGCAAAGTTCAAATTAAGAATTAATTTTATTGATGTATTTTCTAATCAAATATTCAAATCAAAAAAATTTCTTATAGAAGCTTATCAAATTTGGTAGTTCAAATATTCAATATTTTAATTTGAAAGACTCAAGCAGTAATATAAAATAAAATAGCCCTGATATAAATAAAAATTATTTAAAAAAGATCATTATTGTAAATTATAAATTACTTTAAAAGAAATTAGAAATGTCACATTGGTTTCATTTTTCTTAACGCGACGTTTAAAATGCAGTTGAGTGACATTGTTTCATGTGTGAGATGAGAGTGAATTGCAAAAGGTTTATATAATACGAAGATGTAGGTTCCGTAACTTATCGGCTTGAGTGTAATGCTAATTGCATGATGCAGTGAAGCCATTGTAATTTCAGAGAAGAGATCAGTGACTTACGTGTTAACTAATTACTAGCTTATTTGCTGAATAGACACTATTATATATTAAATATGATAGACGTTTTATATTGTACCTAACGATTTTCAAATTATACTTTGCGAGAGATTTATTTTGAGCTTGAAATTTAGAAAGAGATTTTAAATTAGTAGATGATTTCATACACCTGGAAGCATTATATTCAAATTATGTAGTGCTCAAAAATTTCCAATTTGTATCAAAGACACCTTAAAATGAAGAAACTTTACAGAATTATTAATCTGGGGTTATTAAGCTAATAAAAAAAATGTACAAACTGAGGAGCATCAGTAAACTATAAGTTATACAAACTATAAAAATTTGACATTTTCGTGCTAAGCCTTCCAGTAATAGAAATATACCGTACAAGTTCGATACAAAAAATGAGTTGTAAAGTTGTAAATTAAAGAAAAAAAAAACTCGAAGTTTGAATTGTCCACAAAGAGGACTTGTTCATCTCTTCTAGCATAAATTTGAAACCCTAAGAAGCCCTTAAAGAGCTTTTCAAATGTATAAATATAATACTATTTTTCTGCAAATTTATATAAATATAAATAATTCAACTTTAAAATTCAGAAAACTGAAAAATTGAGGCTTTTCTAACAAAAAATAACACTCAAGCTTAAAACATATGCAATTGTTGAGTGGAATAAGTATTTTCTCTGAAAATATTTTAACATTAAGTTGAAACATTGAATTGGAAAGTCTAAAACTTTTGAAAAATAAATTTAAGCAAATGGGAAGACTTTCAAATTTAAATGCTTTAGCAGTTTAGTCCTTTAAATAAAATTTTTTAATTTAATACATTAATTTGATAATTTCAAGTAATAAATAAACTGAGTGGCAGTTGGTATTTCGCAATGTCAAAGTTGCTACTCTCGATTAATTAAAAAATCGTCGATTGTCGTACAGAAAAACAGAAACTGTCATACTTAGTCTCTATAAAGTATCTCGAATATCTCACGAATTCATTAAAGAACTACTTGTTGCATAATACAAAGTTTGGCGATCTTCTGCGATCAGATAGAAGCCTCGACTATAATTGGCACTAGAATTTTAATGAATTTGCAATCAATCTGATAATAATCATAAAAATTTAAGAATACCTCGGAACTAAGAGTTAAATTAAAGAGTTTTGTATTTCAAAACCATGTATCTTGAAACTATTCTTAATTAAAAAAGTTTTTAGACTGTAAAACATGTATATGTTGAAAAAGTCAGTATAGTTTTTTAAACTTGGATGCTTTAAAAATTTGAGAAAACTTCAAGAATCAAAATATTTTAAATTTAAATCATCCTCAAATTTATTACATTTAAAAACTGAAATTCTTTAAAATTTACAAATTTAAAAAGATTTATATTCTTGCCATAAGTAGTCTAAGTAATATCTTCAGATCGCTGGATATAATTTTTTTTATACTTTAAGACAATATAAATTTTTATTTGTTTAAATTTTGATTGAGATTATGGATTCGTTTGTTTTTAACTATGTAATTTAAAACATACAAAAATAATAATCTTCGTATTTATTCATTCGTTCACATTGTCCACAGTGAAGCGCCTATACTGTATAAATCATGTCAATGTGGCAGACTATTAGTATGCAACAGTTTGAATTTAGTATCAAGATCCTAATTTAAGAACACTGCATTTAAAAAGAAAGTTTAAAATTTTTTGATTTTCGCTTCAAGTTTGAACTTATTCATTTTAACCCTCCAGTTAGATGTTACATATATCATTTTCAACTTTTTTAGAATAATTAGACTGTAAAAGCCTAAAACTTAAAATTATTTAATTTTAAATAGCATAAATAAAAGAGATTTTTTTTATACAAAAATCTCATTTTTTAGTTTAGAAAAATCTATCAAATTACTTTAAATGTCACTTGATACTGTATGATACAATACATCTATACATGATAATAATTTTTATCATCCTTAAAACTTTAATAATTCCAATTTCAAGTTACATAATAGATTAATTTTTGAGGGTTTGAAAATAAATTATTCAGCTTCAAAAGCTTAAATCTGAAAATACTAGTTTTTATATTTTTTTATGTGTGAATCGGGAACATAAAAAATTTCTAATGTGTAAGAGTTAAGGTCTACAATCAGAACAACCTGTAAAGTGATAACCTGTGACAACCTGGTATAGCCTTAAAAATTTGAAAAAACGCTATGGATTTAAAAATTATTGCAACCTTTTTGTTGTCTCTTTTTCATAAAATTAGTAGTTTGAAAATATCCAACATTATTGTCATTAGTTACACAGCACCACAAAAAAAAAAGTGGTCTGTCCCAGAAGCGAGACCAATGTACTCTTATGTTTTCGGGGTCGCTG
>JAAAKG020182733.1:0-25743 GCA_010014905.2 Druon quercuslanigerum
ATTGAAATATTTATATAATATTTATATAATATTTATATAATTTATAAATACTTAAAATCTTTTTAAGTCCTTACGAATTCTTTTGAAATATTTTGTATTAATTTTTAAAAACATCAAAATATTTGAAATCTTTGTGAAATCTTCTAAAAAATTTACATGTTTTGAAATTCTTGAAACCTTTATGAATTCTTGTGTATTAATTTAAAATCATTCAAATATTGGAAATCTTTGTGAAATCTTTTGAAATTTTCAACAAAAAATCGAAATTTACAAGTCCTTGAAATGTTTTTATATCTGAATCTCTCGAAATCCTTATGAAATCTTTGAAATATTTCGTATTTGTTTGAAACCAGTAAAATCCTTATGACTTCTTTCAAAATCTTCTTCAAAAAAATCAAAATGTTTTGAAATCTTTTTAAATTCTTAAGAATTCTTTGAAATATTTCTGAAATCTTTTGAAAACTTAAAAAAAAGGGAAATTTACAAATCGATCAAATGTTTTGAAATCTCTAAACTTCTTGAAATATTTTGCATTAAATTAAAATCATCAAAATATTTGACATTTTTGTGAAATCTTTTGTAATATTCTAGAAAAAAAAAATATTTTGACATTTTTGAAACCTTTTTAAATCTTTTAGAGTTCTTTAAAATATTTTCCAAGTGTTTTGCATTCGTTTGAAATCATTGAAATATGTAAAATCCTTACATCTTTCAAAATCTTCTTTAAAAAAAATCGAAATGATTTGAATTTTTTGAAATCTTTAAGAATTCATTGAAAAATTTCTGAAATTTTTTTTACTAAATTAAAATCATCAAAATATTTGACATTTTTATGAAATCTTTTGTAATATTCTAGAAAAAAAATGTTTTGAAAATTTTGAAATCTTTTTAAATCTCTAAGAATTCGTTTGAAATATTTTGTATTAATTTAAAATCATAAAAATATTTAAATTTCTTGAAATCTTTTGCAGTCGTTTGAAATCAATGAAATATTTAAAATCTGTAAAATCTTTTGATATCTTCTTAAGAAATTGGAAACCTCTTGAAATTCTTGAAATCTTTTTTGATTCTTAAGAATTCTTTGAATTATTTTTGAAATATTTTTAAATCTAGAAAATTATTAAATTATTTGAAATCTTTGAAATTCTAGTATTCTGTACAAAGCTTTAAAATATTTTTATGAAACATTTTAAATATTTTTCAAATCTTTCTCAAATCTTTTTAAATCCTTTCAGAATTCTTTGAAATATTTGTGAAATCTTGTGTAATAATTTAAAATCATATAGATAAATTCTTTGTGAAATCTTTTGAAAACTTGAGACAAAAATCGAAAAAAAAATCGAAATGATTTGAATTTTTTTAGATCTTTAAGAATTCATTGAAATATTTCTGAAATTTTTTGTATTAAATTAAAATCATCAAAATATTTGACATTTTTATGAAATCTTTTGTAATATTCTAGAAAAAAAATGTTTTGAAAATTTTAAAATCTTTTTAAATCTCTAAGAATTCGTTTGAAATATTTTTGAAATATTTTGTGTTAATTTAAAAATATCAAAATAATTGAAATTCTTAATATCTTTTTAAATCCTTTAAGAATTCTTTGAAATATTTGTGAAATCTTTTGCATTAATTTAAAATCATAAAAATATTTAAATTCCTTGAAATCTTTTGCAGGCGTTTGAAATCTTTTTCAATTCTTAAGAACTGTTTGAAATATTTTTAAATCTAGAAAATTATTGAATTATTTGAAATCTTTGAAATTCTAGTATTCTTTACAAAGCTTTAAAAGATTTTTATGAAACATTTGAAATATTTCTGACATCTTTTTTAAATCTTTTTAAATCCTTTAAGAATTGTTTGAAATATTTCTGAAATCTTTTCTATTTATTTAAAATCATTAAAACATTTGAAATCTTTGTAACATCCTCCTAAACAAAATTTGAAATCTTATCATTTCTTCGAAAATCTTTTGAAATCATTTAAAATTTTTAAACTGCTTTAAATGTTTTAAAAGTCTAAAAATTCTCCGTCAAGTCACCACCCTGATAACTGTTTTAAAATAAAAACAAGAAGAAAAAACATTCAAATTCAAGAATCTCATAATAAAATCCAAAAAATCCGAGATTTTCAAGGTTTAAAAAAAAGAATTCTCGATTTTCAAGTTCGCCCTCAATCCTCAACAAATAAAAATAACTAAAATATGAAAAAAAGGATATCATTTTGGCGGCTTCGGCCTCTCCCTCGGCCTGTACAATTTTCTGCTGCTTCTCCTGCTTCGCTCGTTCAACGACAAAAGCGGCTCGCTGCGCCTCTTGTTGGGCAACTTGTTTCGCCTCGACGGCTGCCGTATATTCTTTCCCAAAGCTCAGCTCGGTTATGGAAACGTCATCGAGAATTATATTAAAGTCCCGGGCGCGCTCCGTCAATTCCTTGCGAATCATGTTCGAGACTTGCTGTCGCATTGTTATCAGCTGCGAGGCATTGAATTTTGCCACCACGGATTTCAGCACCTCATTGCAAATGCTCGGCAACACCTGACCAATCAATAAAAAAAAATTATTTATTCATTCCTTTATTTATTGATTTAATTCAGTCATTAATACTCTTAATTTTAGTATTACCATTTTTTAACCACAAATAATTCTTTATTTTTAATTTAAAGAAAAAAGATTAATTTTTAACGTAAAAAAATAAATTTTTAACCAAATAGTTGAATATGCAACCTATGAGATAAATTTTGTACAAAAAAAAGACAAAATTTCAAGAAAATACATGAATTTATAACTAAAAAAGATTATTTTTTAACCATAAAGATGAATTTTTCAATCAACAAGATTAATTTTCAACCACAATAATTATGGTCACTTATTATCCATTATTGATGAACTTTCAATAATAAACATCAATTTTTAACCAAATGGTTGATTTTTCAACTACAAAGATATAAACAAATTTTCAACAATAAATAAAGTTAAAAAGTAAACGAATTTTTAATTAAATAGTTAAATTTTCAAGGGAAGACATTATTTTTCAACAAAAAAGATGAATTTTTAACCAACAACATTAATTTTAAGCATATTTATTATGGTTAATTACAATATTGATAAATTTTTAAGAATATACGTAAATTTTGAACCAAATGGTTGATTTTTCAACTAAAAAATAACATAAAATTTTAAACAAAAAATGCAGTACATACTTATATTCAAAATAAGGAATTTTCTACCAAAAAATACAAATTATTGAATTTTAAACTCAAAATACAATGAACATAAATTGACAACCAAAAATAGAATATTTAAATTTTTAGTTAGAAAAATAATTTTTAAACTAAAATGCATATTTTACAACAAAAAACTAAAAAATATAAATTCTTTACCAAAAATGTATTAGTTAAATTTTCAGTTAAAAAAATAAGTTTAAAAAAAATTCTCAACTAAAAAAGAAAAATTGACAATAAAAAAAATGGAACAGTTACATTTTTATTGAAAAAAAATTAATTTTCTACAAAAAAAAACTCATTTTTCTCAAAATACATAAATTTTTAACCAAACAGATGAATTTTCAATGAAATATATAAATTTTTAACAATAAAAATTAATTTTTAACCAAGTAAATGAAGATTTAACTGAAAAATATAAATTTATCATAAAAAATAGAATACTGTTATTTTCAGTTAAAAAGATTAAATTAAAAAAAAAACTGAAATTTTCAACGATAAAGAATTTTCAGTTTTTATTTTTCATTTAAGGACAATTGCATTTTTAAATGTTTTACTTAAAAAAAAGAATTTTCAACTGTTTAAAATTAAAGAAAAATTATAATAATTTATTTCATTTAAAAATAATTGCATTTTTTAATGTAGAATATTAGACAAATTTTAATTTTCAACTGTTAAAAAATAAAGAAAAGTTAAAATAGAATTTTCAGCAGATGTAATTTCAGTTTTAAATTCTCTTCAATTTACAATGTTTTTTAAAGAATCATCCGCTTTAAATTGAAGAAAACTGAAAATTAAATAAAATCGATTTTTTGAATGATGAAAAATGAAAAAAATTGTTTTCCAATTGCTAAAATTTGATAATTGGATTTTCAACAGCGGAATTTTCAGTTTTTTTAATTTAAAACAATTGCATTCATAAATGTTGAAAATTTAAAAAAAAAAATATAATGAAATTTTCCAAAAATGAAAGAAACTTTGAAAATCAATTTTGAAAGCAATTGCATTTTTCAATGTTGCAAGATTGGAATTTTTAACTGTTAAAAATAAAATAAAAAATTATAATAAAATTTTCAGCAGATGAATTTTTAAAATTAGAAATTTCACTTTTTAATTTTCTTCAATTTACTTAATATTTAGAAAATCAATTGCTTCAAATTAAAGAGAACTGAAAATAAAACACAAGTAAATTTCGAATTATTGAAAATTCCAGGAAACCAATTATTTCATTTTCAACAGGTGAAAATGCAATTGTTAAAAATAGAAGAAAATTATGAACTGAATTATAAGCAGTAGAATTAAAATTAATAACCTATCGATCAAGCTCTCTAAAAACTTCATAAAAGTGAAATCCGTACAAAAAAAACAGTTTCCTTAAATTAGTTAATTTATTAGTATTTTATTATTATTTAATTAAAATAATAAGTTACCCTTTCGTCGTAATCAAGGCCAAGTTGCCGGTACATAACAGGCAAAGTCAAGGCATCAGGTCGAGACAAAACTCGAAGAGAAATGTTGACCATCTGCAAATCTTTGGATCCGGTGGGAGAGGAAATTTTCCTGGGTCGACTTCTGATGTCGTAAATGATTGGATATTGGAACCAGGGCATGCGGAAATGCAATCCTTCGGTGAAAATGTCCTTCTGAACTCCCTTTAGACGCGAGAAAATTATCGCGCGGTGACCTCCTTCAACTGTCAAATAATCGCAAATTTTTTCAGTTTTCCGGGTTTACCAACATTTTTTTCAATTGGAACAAGTCAAATTTTCAGTTAAAAAAATTAATTTTAACAATAAAAAAACTAACTTCAAAATAAACAGTTAATTTTTTAAAGAAAGTACGGAGTTTTATAATAAAATTGTAAATATTTAACTGGAATAGTTGAATTTAAACCAGAAAGATTAATTTTTTGCCAAAAATACAAATTTTCAACTAAAAGAGATAAATTTTCAACCAAAAAATAATAATTTCATTTTTAACCAAAAATTAAATTTTCAGTAAAAAATAAATTTTAAACCAAAGAAATCTATTTCTAACTAAAATTATGGCATATTCAACTGAAATAATAAGTTACATTTTCAGTTAAAAAAATAATAATAATTCTCAACAACTAAAAAGAAACATCTAAAGAAATTTTTTTTTTCAATTAACACCTCCTTCAATTATGAAAAAATCGGAATTACTTTTAGCTCTTTGTGTTCTTCGCAATTCGAAATATTTTTCAATTGGAACAAGTCAAATTTTCAGTTAAAAAAATTACTTTCAACAATAAAAAAACTAACTTAAAAAAAAGTTACATTATCAAACAAAGTACAGAATTTAAAAATAAAATGATAAATATTTAACTGGAATAGTTGAAATTTAAATCAGAAAGATTAATTTTTTGCCAAAAAATAAAAAAACTTCAACCAAACGAGATAAAATTTCAACAAAAAATTAATAATTTTATTCTGCAACAAAAATTAAATAATTAAATTTTCAGTAAGACCTAAATATTAAACAAAAGAGATATATTTTAACCAAAATTATGGAATAATGACAGTTACATTTTCAGTTAAAAAATAATAATAATTTTTCAACAAAAAAAATATATCTAAAGAAAAAATAAGTTTTCAATTAAAACCTCCTTAAACTATGAAAAAATCGGAACTATTTTTAGTTCTTTGTGTGCTTCGTATTTCGTGAATATTTTTTAATTGGAACAAGTCAAATTTTCAGTCACAAAAATTACTTCGAACAAAAAAAAACTAAGCTTAAAACAAATAGTTACATTTTCAAACAAAGTGAAAAATGTTCAAATAAAATTGTTAATATTTATCTGGAATAGTTAAAGTTTAAACCAGAAAGATTCATTTTTTGCCAAAAAATAAAAAAATTTCAACCAAACGAGATCACTTTTCAATCAAAAATTAATAATTTAATTTTTAACCAAAAATTAAATAATTAAATTTAAAAGAAAAAATTAAATAGTTAAATTTTTAACCAAAAATTAAAAAATTAAATTTTCAGTAAAAAATAAATATTAAACCAAAAAGATCTATTTTCAACTGAAATTATGGAATAATAACAGTTACATTTACTTCGAAAAAAAAACTAAGTTTAAAACAAATAGTTACATTTTCAAACAAAGTACGGAATTTAAAAATAAAATTGTAAATATTTAACTGGAATATTGAATTTAAACCAGAAAGATTAATTTTTTGCCAAAAATACAAATTTTCAACTAAAAGAGATCAATTTTCAAATAAAAATTAATAATTTTATTCTTAAACAAAAATTAAATAATTAGATTTTCAGTAAAAAATAAATATTAAATTAAAGAGATCTATTTTTAACTAAAATTATGAAATAATAAGTTATATTTTCAGTTAAAAAAGAATAATAATTTTCCAACAAAAAAAATGTCTAAAGAAAAAAAAGTTTTCAATTAAAACCTCCTTAAACTATGAAAAAATCGGAACTATTTTTAGTTTTTTGGGTGCTTCGTATTTCTAAATATTTTTTAATTGGAACATGTCAAATTTTCAGTCACAAAAATTACTTTGAACACAAAAAACTAAGTTTACAACAAATAGTTACATTTTCAAACAAAGTGAAAAATATTCAAATAAAATTATAAATATTTATCTCGAATGGTTGAATTTTAAATCAGAAATATTAATATTAATATTAATTATAATTATAATTAATATTAAAAGAGATACATTTTCAACAAAAAATTAATAATTTCATTTTTAACCAGAAATTAATTAATTAAATTTTCAGTAAAAACTAAATATTGAACAAAAGACATCTATTTTTAACTAAAATTCTGAAATATTCAACTGGAATTATAACAGTTACATTTTCAGTTAAAAACTATAATAAAAAAAAACATGTAAAGAAAAAACAAACTTTACTTTAATATACTTCGAACAAGAAAAACTTAAGCATTTAAATAAAATTGTAAATATTGATCTGGAATAGTTGAATTCGAAATCAGAAATATTAATCTTTTGCCAAAAACTAAGAATTTTCAACTAAAAGAGATAAATTTTCAACCAACAATTAAATAATTAAATATTCAGTCAAAAATAAATATTAAACCAGATATCTATTTTCAACTAAAATTATGGAATAATAACAGTTACATTTTCAGTTAAAAATAATAATAATTTTCCAACAAAAAAATATATCTAAAGAAAAAACAAGTTTTCAAAAAAAACCTCCTTCAATTATGAAAAAATCGAAACTACTTTTAGTACTTTGTGTGCTTCATATTTCGACTTTTTTTCAATTGGAACAAGTCAAATTTTCAGTCAAAAAAATTAGTTCGAACAAAAAAAATTTTAAAGTTTTAAAAGTTTAAAACAAATAGTTAGATTTTCAAACAAAGTGAAAAATGTTCCAATAAAATTGTAAATATTTATCTGGAATAGTTGAATTTTAAATTAGAAAGATTCATTTTTTGTCAAAAAATAAGATTTTTCAACTCAAAAGAGATAAATTTTCAACAAAAAATTAATAATTTCATTTTTAACCAAAAATTAATTAATTAAATTTTCAGTAAAAACTAAATATTAAACAAAAAATGTATTTTTAACTAAAATTATGGAATAATCAACTGGAATTATAACAGTTAAATTTTCAGTTAAAAATAATAATAATAATTTTAAAAAAAGCATGTCAAGAAAAACCAAACTTTACAATTAACACCTCCTTCAATTATGAAAAAATCGGATTTTTTTTTAGTTCTTTGTGTGCTTCGTATTTCGTGAATATTTCTCAATTGGAACAAGTCAAATTTTAAGTTACAAAAATTACTTCGAAAAAAAACTAAGTTTAAAACAAATAGTTACATTTTCAAACAAAGTACGGAATTTAAAAATAAAAATGATAAATATTTAACTGGAATATTGAATTTAAACCAGAAAGATTAATTTTTTGCCGAACAATGAAAAATTTTCAACTAAAAGAGATCAATTTTCAACTAAAAATTAATAATTTTATTCTTAAACAAAAATTAAATAATTAAATTTTCAGTAAAAAATAAATATTAAACCAAAGAGATATATTTTTAACTAAAATTATGGAATAATAACAGCTGCATTTTCAGTTAAAAAATAATAATAATTTTCCAACAAAAAAAATATCGAAAGAAAAAACAAGTTTTCAATTAACACTTTCCTCAATTATGAAAAAATCGGAACTATTTTTAGTTCTTTGTGAGCTTCGTATTTTGTGAATATTTATCAATTGGAACAAGTCAAATTTTCAGTTAAAAAAATTACTTTTAACAATAAAAAAGCTAACTTCAAAACAGTTAAATGTTTGTAGAAAGTACGGAATTTTATAATAAAATTATAAATATTTAACTGGAAGATTGAATTTAAACCAAAAAAATTAATTTTTTGCCAAAAAATAAAAAAAGTTCAACCAAACGAGATAAATTTTCTATCAAAAATTAATAATTTCATTTTTAATCGAAAATTGAATAATTAAATTTTCAGTAAAAAATAAATATTCAACCAAAGAGATCTATTTTTAACTAAAATTTTGGAATATTCAACCGGAATAATAAGTTGTATTTTCAGTTAAAAAATAATAATAATTTTCAACACAAAAAAACATCTAAAGAAAAAACAAGTTTTCAATTAAAACCTTCTTCAATTATGAAAAAATCGGAACTATTTTTAGTTGTTTGTGTGCTTCATATTTCGAAATATTTTTCAATTGGAAAAATCAAATTTTCAGTTAAAAAAATTACTTTTAACAATAAAAAAACTAATTTCAAAAAAGTTAAATTTTTGTAGAAAGTACGAAATTCTATAATTAAATTATAAATATTCAACTGGAATATTGAATTTAAACCAGAAAATTTAATTTTTTGCCGAAAAATGAAAAATTTTCAACTAAAAGAGATCAATTTTCAACTAAAAATTAATAATTTTATTCTTAAACAAAAATTAAATAATTACATTTTCAGTAAAAAATAAATAATTAACCAAAGAGATATATTTTCAAATAAAATTATGAAAATCAGTTAAAAAATAATAATAATTTTCCAACAAAAAAAAATATCTAAAGAAAAAAAAGTTTTCAATTACAACCTCCTTCAACTATGAAAAAATCGGAACTATTTTTAGTTTTTTGGGTGCTTCGTATTTCAAAATATTTTTCAATTGGAACAAGTCAAATTTTCAGTCACAAAAATTACTTCGAACAAAAAAAAAAAACTAAGCTTAAAACAAATAGTTACATTTTCAAACAAAGTGAAAAATGTTCAAATAAAATTGTTAATATTTATCTGGAATAGTTAAATTTTAAACCAGAAAGATTAATTTTTTGCCAAAAAATAAAAAAATCTCAACCAAACCAGATCAATTTTTAACCAAAAATTAATAATTTCATTTTTAATCGAAAATTACATAATTATATTTTCAGTAAAAAATAAATATTAAACCAAAGAGATCTATTTTTAACTAAAATTGTGGAATATTCAACTGGAATTATAACAGTAACATTTTAAGTTGAAAAAAAATAATAATTTTCAACAAAAAAAAAAAACATCTAAAGAAAAAACAAGTTTTCAATTAACACCTCCTTCAATAATGAAAAAATCGAAACTATTTTTTTAGCTCTTTGTGTGCTTCGTATTTCGAAATATTTTCCAATTGAAGTCAAATTTTCAGTTAAAAAAATTATATTTATCCGAAAAAACAAACATTCAAAAAAATAGTTACATTTTTAAACAAAATGAAGAATTTCTGAATAAAATTGTAAATGTTTAACTGTAATAGTTACATTTTAAACCAGAAAGATTAATTTTTAACCACAAAGAATAACTTTCTACCAAGAAATACGAATTTTCAACTAAAAGAGATAAATTTTCAACCAAAAAATTAAGAATTAAATTTTCAGTACACAAAAGAATATTTCACCAAAGAGATGAATTTTTAACTAAAATTATGGAATATTTAACTGGAATAATAAAAGTTACATTTTCAGTTGAAAAAAAAATAATTTTCAATCAAAAAAAAAATCTACAAAAAAACAACAAATTTTCAATGAAACCCTCCTTTAACTGCGGAAAAATCTAAACTTTGTTTAGTTTTCAGGGTGATTCGTATTTTGAAACATTTTTTAATAGGAATAAGTGAAATTTTTAGTTGGAAAAATTACTTTCAACAAAATAAACTAACATTAACACAAACAGTTACATTTTCAAACAAAATAGAGCATTTTTAAATATAATTGTGAATATTTAACTGGAATAATTGAATTTTAAACCAGAAAGATGAATGTTAAAGCAGAATAATTATCTTTTTACCAAAAAATACGAATTTTCAACTGAAAAATTTTCAACCAAATAATTAAGAATTAAATTTTCAGTAAAAAAATTAATATTCAAACAAAGAGATAAATTTTTTATTAAAATCTTGGAATATACAATTGGAATAATGGATAAGTTTTCAGTAAAAAAAGAAGAAAATAATACTAATTTTCAACCAAAACAACATCTGAACGAAAAGAAAAGTTATCAAACATCTCCTTTAAATGTGAAAAAATCAGAACTTTTTTTAATTTTCGGGATACTTCGTATTTCGAAATATTTTTTAATTGGAATAAGTCAAATTTTCAGTTTGAAAAATTATTTTTCAATAATAAAAACTAACTTTAAAACAAAAAATTACATTTTCAAACAAAGTACGGAATTTTCAAATAAAATTATAAATCATGAATTTTTAACTATAAAGAATAATTTTTTACCAAGAAATACGAACTTTTAAACAAAAGAGATCAATTTTTCCGCAAAAAATAAATATTTAAATTTTAAGTAAAAAAATGAATATTCAACCAACTAGATGAATTTTTAAATAAAATATTGGAATATTCAACCGGAATAATAGTTAAATTTTCAGTATAATAATAAAAATAATAATTTTCAATCAAAAAATATCTAATGAAAAGAACTTAACTTAAAATATTGCAATCACCTGAAAATAACATTTTTGCCATTTGACAATTCCAATATTTTGTTGCAAAATGTTTGTTTTTCAGTTAAAAATTAATTTTCTCAACTAAAAAACTACTTATTAAATTTCTTGACTAAAACTGTTCTTCTTTATTTGAAAAAATAACAAATTCGTCTTTTTTGGAAGAATGTTGTGTTTTTTTTTATAAATTAATTTCTTTGGTTAAAAATTTGTTTTGTTATAGTTAAAAATTTATTTTTCGAACTGAAAATTTAACTCGTACTATTTTTGGTATAAAGTTGATCTTTTTCAGTCTTTTTTGTTGTTGAAAATTTGTATTAAATAAGTATTTAAAATTTCAGTAAAAAAATGAATATTCAACCAACTAGATGAATTTTTAAATAAAATATTGGAATATTCAACCGACATAAAAGTTAAATTTTCAGTAAAAAAAAGAAAATAATAATTTTCAATCAAAAAATATCTAATGAAAAAATCGGAACTTAACTTCAAATCTTGAAATAAACTTAAAAATAACATTCCTGTCGTTGAAAATTCCAATATTTTGTTGAAAAATGTTTTTTTTTCAGTAAACAAAAATATGTTTTTAACTAAAAAACTACTTATTTATTTTCTTCGCTAAAACTGATCTTCTTTATTTGAATAAATAACAAATTCGTTTTTTTTTTTGAAGAATATTGTGTGTTTTTTTTTGTAAATTAATTTCTTTGGTTAAAAATTGATTTGTTTTGTTATAGTTAAAAATTTATTTTTCTAACTGAAAATTCAACTCGTACTATTTTTGGTAGACAGTTAATCTTTTTCAGTCTTTTTTGTTGTTGAAAATTTGTATTTTTGGTGGAAAAATTATCTTATGCGTTGATTTCTTCAGGTGAAAATTTAACTACATTATTGAAAATTCTTTTTTGTTTTATTTAACATTTATATTTCTAACTGAAAATTAAACTACTCAATTTTTGGTAGAAAACTGATGTTTTTTAATTGAAAATTCATGTATTTTCTTGAAAATTTGACTTTTTTGCACAAAATTTACCTCATAGGTTACAAATTCATACATTTGGTTCAAAATTTATTTATTTTGAGTTGAAAATTCATCATTATAGAAATTTATTTCTTATTTATTAAATTTATATTTTATTTCAGTATTTTGTTGATTTTTTAAACTGAAAATTTAACTAATACATTTTTGGTAATGAATTTATATTTTATAGTTTGTTTTTTTTTGTAAAATGTGCATTTTAGTTTATAAATTATATTTCTAACTGAAAATTTAAATATTCCAATTTTTGTTGACAATTTATCTTCATTTTATTTTTAGATTAAAATTCAATTATTCATCTTTTTTGGTAGAAAATTCCTTATTTTGAATGCAACTATGTACTGCATTTTTTGTTCAAAATTTTATGCTATCTTTTAGTTGAAAAATCAACCATTTGGTTCAAAATTCACGTATTTTATCAAAAATTCATCAATATAATTAAACATAATTACTATGTTTAAAATTTCATCTTTTTTTTTGTAAAATAATTTCTTTCCTTGAAAATTTAACTATTTCGTTGAAAATTCGTTTATTTTTTAATAATAATTTGAATATTTTGATAGAATTTATTGTTCTTCTTGTTGAAAATTAATTAACTTACAATTCAACAAATCCATTTATTGCTAAAAATTTGTTAATTTCTTTTTATTTCAAAAATCAACCATTTGCTAGCTTAAAAATTTATCTATTTTGTTGGAAAATTACAATATTTTTGTGAAAATTGTTTTCTTTTTTTAAAATTAATTAACTACAAAATTTAATTACTTTTTTTACTGCTTTTTTTAATCAACTATTTGTTAAAAAATTTAAGTTTCTTATTGAAAATTCGTTAATTATGGTTGAAAAATTATTCTTCTTGTTTGAAAATTTGTCATGTTGGTTAAAAATTAAAAAACAAAAATGATATAGCAATATTTTCAGTGAAAAAATTATTTTAATAAGTATATGTAACTATTCCACTTTTAGTTGAAAATTTAACTATTTGTTTCAAAATGTAAGTATTTTGTTACAATTTTTTGTAATTTTGAGTATAAAATTTATTGCTTTATTTTATATTTTTTATTTATTTATTTTTTTTATTTTTATTTATTGCTTTTTTTTTATTTTTTTTTTATTTTATTTATTGCTTTATTTATTGCTTTATTTCTACTTTTCTACTTTCTACTTTGAATAAAAAAAATCACCTTTTGAAAATAAAATTTATTTTTTAAATTAAAATGCAATTTTTTTCATTTCTCTTAAACCTCCATTTTTGGTTAAAAGCTCACCGTTTTTAGTTAAAAATTGAAATTTTTGGTAGAAACCAGAAAATTTAATTTTCTTGCATAAAAGTTTATTTCTTTGTTTAAAAAGTTAATTGTTTCGATGAAATTTTTTTTGTATGGTTAAAAATTACGCTTTTAACGAACAATTTAACCATTCAACATTATATTAAAAAGTGATCTTTATTAGTTGAAAATTCAAATCTTTTTAAAAAAATTTGTATTTTTCTTGTAGTTCAAAATTCATCTTTTTGGCTGTTAATGCGAAAAAGGAAGAACAAATCTTTTTAAATAATAAAAACGAATGTTCTGGTTTTAAAACGTGTGTTTTTGTTTAAAAACTGATCAACAAATTCAATTTTCAACAATATAAATTAATTTTATGAATAAAAAATAAAATCAATTTTTCAGTTAAAAATACTAATTTTCAATAGAAAAAGCCAAATATTTTTTAACAAAGTAGTTAAATTGTCAACAAAAATGTTATAGTAATATTTCAGTAAAACTAAATAATTTTCAGCAAAAAAAAAACATTTTTTCAACAAAATATTTCAATTTTCATCAAAAGAATGAATTTTCAACTAAAAAAATACATTAAAATAATTTTAAACTAAAAAAGGACGGATTTTTAACAAAATAGTTCATTTTTCAACCACAATTGAAAAATTTTAAACTATAAATTACAGTTTTTAACCAAACAGTTTTTTTTAACTAAATCAAAACCACAACAAATTTTCAGAAAAAAATTGAGTTGTTAAATTTTAATTAATTAAAAAAAAAACAAATTTCTCCAACATAGTTAAATTTTTAAAGAAAAAAAAAAGATTTTTTTAACGAAGAAGATAAATTTTCGACAATAAATGACAAATTTTTAATAATCCACATGAACTTTTAATGCAATAGTTAAATTTCCAAGAACAAAAAAAAACAACAAATTTTTCAAGAAAAAATGAAGCACTTAAAGTTTAAGTTACTTAATTTTTAAAAACAAACATTTCCACCAAAAAAGACGAATTCGCAAAAAAATAGTTAAATTTTCAAGCAAACAAATGATCTTTTAACCGTAAAGATGAATTTTTAACCAACAAGATTAATTTTCAACTAAAAAGAAACAAAAAAATTTGTAACGACAAAAAACAACAAATTTTACCAAAATATTTAAATTTTCAAGGAATAAAATTATTTTTCAACGAAAAAGATGAATTTTTACCAAAAAAAAAATATTTTTCTATCATAATAATTATGATTAATTATTATATTGATGAATTTTGTATAATATATATGAATTTCGAAATAAATGGTTAATTTTAAATTAAAATGATGTATTTTTAAACAAGAAAAGAATCAATTTTTAACCAAATAGTTGAATTTTCAACCTATGAGATAAATTATGTACAAAAAAAGACAAATTTTCAAGTAAAGAAATAAATTTATTACAAAAATAGTGAATTTTCACGAAAATTAGTACTGTTTTTTTAAAACTAAAATGATAAATATTCAACGCAAAAATCAAACCATAAGATAAGTTTTCGACGAAAAAGACAAATTCTCAATAACAACAAAAGCTAAATTTTCTAAAAAAAATGGTAAAGTTAAATTTCCAGTTAGAAAAATAAATTTTAAACTAAAAAACAAACAAATGTTTAACCAAAGAAATTAATTTACAAAAAACAACAACAATAATCTACCAAAAAAGACGAATTTCCTATTTATTCTAATAAAAAAGACCAATTTTTGCAAAAAAAATTAATAGTTACTTTTTCATTTAAGAACTTAATTTTCAACCTGAAGAAAACAACATTTTTCAAAGAAATATTAGAATTTTCGACAGAAATATATTTTTAACTAAAAAAGAGAATTTTATTTTACAAAAAATAGAATAGTTAAATTTTCAGTTAGAAAAATAAAATTTGATCTAAAAAATATAAGTTTTCTACAAAAAATAGAGTATGTAAATTTTCAGTTCGAAAAATTAACATTAAACTAAACAAAATACATTTTTCAATCAGGGAAATTAATTTACAAAAAAAATAATATTCTACTACAATAGACGAATAAATTGATTTTTCAGTTGAAAAAGTTAAATTTCAACCGAAAAGAACGACATGGTTGAACAAAATATTTCAAACTTCAACGAAAGAAATGAATTTCGAACTAAATAAGACAAAATTTCAATAAAAGAAATGATTGCTAAAAAAAATAAGGTTTCTTCCAGAAATAGAATAGTTAAATTTTCAGTTGGAGAAATTAATTTTGAACTAAAATAAAACGAAAGAACTTTTAATCAAAGAAATTAATTTACAAAAAAGGCCATAATATTCTACGGAATAAAGACAAATTGTCAACTAATTCTTTATTTTTTCAAATAAAAAAGATCAATTTTTAACCACAAATTAAAGATCAATTTTAACCAAAGATTAGTTAATTTTTCAGTAAAAAGCTTAATATTCAACAGAAAAGAACATTTTTTAAACAAATATTTCAATTTTTAACGAAAAACCTTAATTTTTAACAAAATAAATGAATTTTGAACTAAAAAAGATGAATTTCCAAGCAAGAATCTCAAATTTAATTCCCTTCATCCGAAAATAGATCAGAAACTACATGACCTATGAACTCGTGTCGAACGAATGCTAAATGCACGAGTGCGATTCATAACCTACTCGGGAATTCGGATCAATAAAAACAATTCCAAAAAGAAAAAGTCCCAGCAGGGACTTTTTTGAAGAGTGAAAATTAATAAAGAAATTTATAAATCCGAAAAACTTTAAACTAACCTGTGAACATCGACTGTGAAATTCCTACAGCAGCGGCTCCGACTGCAGCGAGAATTGAAACACCGACATTCATTCCAGGTGGAAGTTTACCAACTTTTCCGGCGAAATCCATCTTACTTGATGCCATGTATTAATAATCTTTGTCAATAACTTTAATTAATTGGTGAAAATGCAAAAAGAGAATGACGAAACTCACTTCTTGTTGAGCTCAACCACGAGACCCGGTCGATGCTTCTTAGGTTAGGATTTTCTGAGAGGAGATGCGTTCACAAACCGCTAGGAAGCGCTAACTGCTTTGGTCAAAATTCTGCGAAAATTCAAACGAAAATTCGAAGAAATGAAAATTATCACAACAAAAAAACGCAAAAAAAAAGAATTTTTAACAAAATCGGTGAATTTTAAACTAATTATAGAAAAGAATAAAAGTCTACCCAAAAACAAGAATTTTCAACACAATACATTAATTGTTGATTTATAAAAAAGGTAAAACAAATTTTCAATAAAAAATGTCATAGAAATATTTTCAGTTGCAAAACTTGATTTTGAAACCAAATAAAAATATTTTATCAACAAAGCCAATGATATTATATTGACAAAACATTTATTTTTCATCTTGAAAAATGAATTTTGAATAAGAAAACATAAAAAAAAGATCGGTATATTTTTAACAATTTTGAAAGAAGAAGAATAATTTTCTACCTAAAAAGAAACGAATTTTCAACACGCTAAATTTTAATTTTCAATATAAATTTGTAGTTAAAATGCTTTCGAAGTTCAAGGCTATTCTGAGAAGAGGTGCGTTTACCAGCCGCTAGTTAGCGCTATCTGATCTTGTTCAAATCCCGCGAAAATTCAATCTGAATAAATAATTTCTTTTTATATTGAAATTCAAAAAAATTTTTTTAATTTTATTTATAAAGCAAGATAAAACAACCTTCAAAACAATGTTTATAAACAAGTTTTCAATTACACAGTTGAATTTTCGATCGAAAATATTATAGTAATAGTTTTAGTCGAAATACTTATTTTTGAACCCAAATAAAAACATTTTATCAATGAATGATTTAATTTTTATCTAAACAAATAAAAATACTAACCATAACAAAAACAATTTTCAACAACAAAAAACGTTTTTTTTAAATTGATAAATTTTTAACAATTTTGAAAAAAGAAGAATAATTTTCTACTTAAAAAGACGAATTTTCAACAAAATATATTAATTTTCAATATAAATTTTTAGTTAAAAATGCTTTTTAAGTTCAGGGCTATTCTGAGAGGAGGTGCGTGTACCAGCCGCTAGTTAGCGCTGTCTGCTCTTGTCCAAATCCCGCGAAAATTCAATCTGAATAAATAATTTCTTTTTATGTTAAAATTAATAATAAATTTCCATAGTTTATTTACAAAGCAAGATAAAAAAATCTTTACAACAATGTTTTCAAACAATTTTTTAATTATACAGTCAAATTTTCAATAAAAAATGTTATAGTAATATTTTCAGTCCAAAAACTTAACTTTGAACCCAAATAAAAAGATTTGATCAATAAATTATTTGATTTTTACCTAAACAAACTAATTTTTAACAATAACAAAAACAGTTTTCAGCAACAAAAAACGATTTTTTTTAATTGATAATATTTTAACAATTTTGAAAGAAGAAGAATAATTTTCTACCAAAAAAAAAAACGAATTTTCAGCAAAATATATTCATTTTCAATGTAAATTTTTAGTTAAAAATTCTTTTAAGTTTAGGGCTATTCTGAGAGGAGGTGTGTTTACGAGAAGCTAGGTGGCGCTAGCTGCTTTTGTTAAACTCCCGCGAAAATTTAAACTGCACAAAAGAAAAATTGCTTTTTCTATACAAAATAAAGATCAATTTTTTTAATTTATTCATAAAACAAGATATAACGTTTTTTAAAACAATTTTTCAACAAAATAGTTAAATTTTTTTATCACAAATGGTATTTTAGTATTATGATTTTTCAGTTATAAAAATTAATTCTTTATGTAACTATTCCACTTTTAGTTAAAAATCTAAGCGTTTGTTTCAAAACTGTTGAATTTTCTTCAAAATTCAACTTTTTAGTAGAAAGGTTGTTGATTTTAATAAAAAAGTAATTTTTTGGTAGAAAATTCGCCTTTTTTAGCAGAAAAGTTTATTTCATTTTATAAAAAATCATCTTTTTGTTATGAAATCTAGTTCTTTTATTAAAAAATATATTAATCTTGAATAAAAATTCTTCTTTTTGTTCGCAAATTCAACTTTTTTTTTGCTGAAAAATCATCTTTACGTGAAAATTTAACTCTTCTATTTTTGGTTTAAAAATTAAATTTTGTCATTTCAAATTTAAATATTAAATTGAAAATTATATTATTTAATTGAATTTTTTTTTCTTTTTGGTAGAAATAAATTAATCGTCTTTTTGTTTTAAAATGTAACTATAAATTGAAAGTTTATTTTTAACTTGAAATTGAACCATTTGACTTCAGTTTAAGATTTATGTTTTGCAATTAAAAATTCATTTATTTGTTTAAAAAGTTATATATTTTCTTGAAATTTCTTTTCCTATGGTAAAAATGATTTTTTTAAAGAGAAATTTAACTATTCCACTTTGGATTAAGAAGTTAACTTTATTGATTGAATAATTTACTATTTGTTTAAAAATTGATGTTTTTTATTGAAAATATATATATATTTTGACAGCAAATTATTATTCTTGTTTGAAAATCCATTTTTGGTTCAAAATAAAAATATTTTGCTGAAAATGAATTTTTTCTAGCTGAAAATTAAATTTATTGACTCAAAATTCACGTATTTAATTTTTAGTTTTCTTTTTCAATTCAAAATTCTTATTTTTAGTAAAAAAGTATTAATTTTTTTAAAAATTCATCTTTTTTGGAAAATTTTGTTGTTTTTTTCCGTTAAAAACTTAATTTTTAACTGAAATATAGCAATATTCCATGTTTTTATTGAAAAATTTTTTTTTTATTTAAAAATTTAACTATTTGGTTGAAAATTCATATATTTGATTAAAAATTCATTTTTTCTTGTCGAAAATTATTCTTTTGGTCTTTGTTTTGATTAAGACTGATTTTTTTCTGAAAATGAAGCTATTTTATTTCTTATTTAAAATTTTTCCTTTTTGTTTAAAAATTCATTTTTTTCTTTTCCGGTTTAAACTTGATCTTTATTTAATTGTCTTGATTTATTTTGTTTATTGTCCGCAGACAATAATTTATTCATTTTTTATTTAAAAACTAAATGACTTAAACTTTTACTTCATTTATAAATAATTTATAAACTTTTATTGTTAATTTCTATTACTAAAATTTAACTTTTGATTTATCAAATTTGAATTTTCGCGGAACTTTGACTCGAACAGCCAGCGCTTCCTAGCGGCTGGTCGGCTGTACCTAAATCTAGTCGGATTTCAACAATGTTTTATATTTATGTTTATTGTTAATTTAATTTAGAATTATATACAATTTTATTGCATAGAATATTTATGATTAACATAATAATTTATTATATCATGTTTTAATCGATATTAGCATAAACTTTGCTTAAACTCTTACAGGAAAGCATTGATAGAGAAACTGATTTTAAATTTTCGCGCCACTCCTCATATGAGAAATGTACGCTGTAAGTAAAAATTTCTGTTT
The DNA here is from genome assembly GCA_010014905.2 of Druon quercuslanigerum. NCBI lineage: Eukaryota > Metazoa > Arthropoda > Insecta > Hymenoptera > Cynipidae > Druon > Druon quercuslanigerum. Next base: position 19,938 of record JAAAKG020182733.1, read on the forward strand.
CTGTGATGTAACTCGAATGTGAAGTTAGAAAAATCTAATATTTAGATGTATACCATAATTGTTTTTGTTTCGTATTATCTTATGCAACATTGTAAAAATAATTGTTGTATTAAAAAAAAAATTATAAAAAACAGTGAAACTAAAGATAAGAACAGAGCGAAAGCATCTTTTGTAAATTAACATAACCTAGCTTTTATGATTCGATGCCTCATTTTTGTGTGCATTTCTTCTGGGACTAATTAATCAATTGGAAAAAAATTATGAATTGAGTGAAAATAAACAATATTTCTGAAAAGATGTCTGAGATTGTTAAGAAAAAAATTGGGGTCGATTTCAGATTTGAATTGATGTTTGAAGTGCAAAATGAAAACGAGAAAGTCATTCTGGAGGTAAGTTTTAATTACAATTGGTAATTTTATATCTTCGTTTTACAATATTTTTTTTTCGAAATACTGTTATCTTAAAAGAATGATTTTACAGTATTTTTTAAAAAACGGAATTGTTTTGTAACAAGAATGTAACAGTATGTGAAACTGTTACAGAACTTTGGAATTTTTGTAGTATTTTTTGGCAAACTTAAAAGTTTTGTTACAAGAATGTAACAGAGTTCTAGAATTGTTATATAATGATTTTTAAGTATTTCTTATCAAAACTAATAGTTTTGTTACAAGAATGTAACAATTTTCTAGAATTATTCCGGAAACTTTTACAACTTTTTAGTATTTTTAAACAAAACTTTTGCAGCAAAAATGTAGCAACGTTTTAAAACTGTTACAGAACTTTATAATTTTGTAGTATTTTTTTTTGGCAAACTTTATTGTTTTTAACAAAAATGTAACAATTTTCTAAAATTATGACGGAACACTATAATTTTCTCGTTTTAGCAACTTAATTATTTTCTGGAAAAAATGTAACATTGATTTAAAATTGTAGTAAAAATTTATAATTAAGTAGTATTTATTTGAAAACTTAATTGATTTGTAACAAAATTATTATTGTTCTAGAATTTTCTAATTTTTTAGTATTTTTAAGAAATAATGTAACAGTGTTAACTAATTTTTACATAACTTCAAAATTTCTGATTTAGTTTTGTGATAATAATTTTTTTGTAACAAGAATGCTACAATTTGATGGAATTGTTACGGAACTTATTAATTTTGTGTTCTTTTTTTAGCAAACTTAATTGTTTTGTTACAAGAATGTAGCAGTATTCTAGAACTGTGATATAACTTTATAATTTTATAGTATTTTTTGGGAAAATTAATTTTTCTTTGTAACAAGAATGTAACAGTGTTCTAGAATTGTGACAAAACTTTATAATTTTGTTGTATTTTTTAGCTAAGCTTTTGTCGTAAGAATATAACAGTGTTCTAGAACTGTTACAGAACTTTATAATTTGGAATATATTATTTAAAACTTATTGTTTTGTAGTAAGAATGTAACAGTGTTATAGAATTGTTACATAACTTTATAATTTTGTAGTCATTTTTATCAAAACTTTAGTATCAAGAAAATAACAGTGTTTTAAAATTGTTACAGAACTTTACATTTTTGTATTATATTTTGGAACACTTAATTGTTTTGTAACAAGAATTAAACAGCGTTATAGAATTGTTACGGAACTTTATACTTTTGGAGTGTATTTTAAAACTGTTTTGTAGCAAGAATGTAACAGTGTTCTAAATTGTTACAGAACTTTATAATTTTGTAATATTTATCAGCCAAACTATTGTAACAGGAATGTAACAGTGTTCTAGAATTGTAACGAAACTTTATAATTTTGTCGAATTTTTTAGCAAAGCTTTTCTAATAAGAATATAACAGTGATCTAGAGTTGTTACAGAACTTTATAATTTTGTAGTATTTTTCATCAAAACTTTAGTAACAAGAAAATCACAGAGTTTTAAAATGGATACAAAACTTTATAATTATTTAGTATTTTTGTCAAACTCAATTGTTTTGTAACAGGAATGTAACAGTGTTCTAAAATTGTTATATAAAATTATAATTTTGTAGTATATTTTTGACAAACTTAATTCTTTTATAACAAGAATGTTACGGAGTTTGAGAATTGTTACGAAACTTGATAGTTTTGCATTATTTTTTAGATAAATTATTTTTTTTAACTAGAATGAAACAGTTTTCTTTAAATTTTTATGGGACCTTATAATTTTTTAGTATTTTTAGCAAAAATGTTGTAACAGGGATGTAACAGTGTTCTGGAATTATGACGAAATTTTCTAATTTTGTAGTATTTTTTATAAAAACTTTTGTAGAAAGAATGTAACAGTGTTGTAAAATTAATACAAAACTTTATAATTTTTTTGTATTTTTGTCAAACTCAATTCTTTTGTAACAAGAATGTTACAGAGTTTGAGAATTGTTACGAAACTTTATAATTCTGCAGTATTTTTTAGATAAATTAATAGTTTTGTAACTAGAATGTAACAGTTTTCTTTAAAATTTTTATGGGACTTAAAATTTTTTTAGTATTTTTAGCAAAAATGTTGTAACAAGAATGTAACAGTGTTCTGGAAATATGACGAAATTTTATAATTTTGTAGTATTTTTTATAATAACTTTTGTAGAAAAAATGTAACAGTGTTGTAAAATTGTTACAAAACTTTATAATTTTTTGTATTTTTGTCAAACTTAATTGTTTTGTAACAGGAATGTAACAGTGTTCTAAAATTGTTATATAAAATTATAATTTTGTAGTACATTTTTGACAAACTTAATTCTTTTGTAACAAGAATGTTACAGAGTTTCAGAATTGTTATGAAACTTTATAATTTTGCATTAATTTTTAGATAAATTAATTGTTTTGTAACTAGAATGTAACACTTTTCTTAAAATTTTTATGGGAATTTATAATTTCTTAGTATTTTTAGCAAAAATGTTGTAACAGGAATGTAACAGTGTTCTGGAATTATGACGAAATTTTATAATTTTTTAGTATTTTTTAGCAAAACTTTTGTAGTAAAAATGTAACAATGTTGTAACATTTTTACAAAACTTTATAATTTTTTTGTATTTTTGTCAAACTCAATTCTTTTGTAACAAGAATGTTACAGAGTTTAAAAATTATTACAAAACTTTATAATTTTGTATTATTTTTTAGATAAATCAATTGTTTCGTAACTAGAATGTAACAGTTTCCTCCAAATTTTTATGGGACTTTATAATTTTTTAGTATTTTTAGCAAAAATGTTGTAACAGGAATGTAACAGTGTTCTGGAATTATGACGAAATTTTATAATTTTGTAGTATTTTTTAGCAAAACTTTTGTAGTAAAAATGTAACAATGTTGTAAAATTGTTACAAAACTTTATAAAGTTTTTATATTTTTGTCAAACTCAATTGTTTTGTAACAGGAATGTAACAGTGTTCTAAAATTGTTATATAAAGTTATAACTTTGTAGTATATTTTTGACAAACTTAATTCTTTTGTAACAAGAATATTACAGAGTTTAAGAATTGTTACGAAACTTTATAATTTTGTATTATTTTTTAGATGAATTGATTGTTTGATAATAAGAATGTGACAGCTTTTAAAAAATTTTGTAGGACTTTGTAATTTTTTAGTATAGTTAGCAAAAATGTTGTGACAAGAATATAACAGTTTTAGAATTGTTACGGGTCTTTATAATTATTTTGTATTTTGTAGCCAAACTATTGTAGCAAGAATGTAACAGTGTTTAAAATTATAAATTATAAAGTTTTTTTTTATCAAACTTAATTGTTTTCTAGCAAGAATCTAAGAATCTATCATTCATCTGAAATTGTTACAGAACTTTATAATTTCGTGATGTTTATCAGTCAAACTTTTGTAGCAAGAATGTAACAGTTCTGAAATTATAACGAAATTTTATAATTTTGTAGTATTTTTTATAAAAACTTTTGTAGCAAGAATGTAAAATTGTTACAAAATTTTATAATTATTTAGTATTTTTGTCAAACTAAATTGTTTTGTAACAGGAATATTACAGAGTTTAAGAATTTTTACGGAACTTTATATTTTTGTATCATTTTTTAGATAAATTGATTGTTTTGTAACTAGAATGTAACAGTTTTCTTAAAATTTTTATGGGAATTTATAATTTTTTAGTATTTTTCGATAAAATGTTTTAACAAAAATGTAACAGTGTTTTAAGTTTATTACAGAACTTTATCATTTTGTAGGTTTTTGTGTTAAACCAATTGTTTTGAAACAAGAATGTAACAGTGTTCTAGAATTTTTACGGAACAGCTTAAAATTTTATTTCTTTTTTTTATTGAATATTCATCAGTTCAGTTTCAAATTAATTTCTTTAGTTGAAAATGGAACCATTTTGATGAAATTTCTTTTTGTTTTTCTCTATCATTTTTTTTATTTTAAGATTTAACTGTTTAACTTTTGATAGAAGATTGATCTTTTTCAGTTGAAAATTGACGACTTTGGTTTAAGATTGATCATTTTAGTTTAAGATTTATCTCTTTGGTTTAGTTAAATTATTTTGTAACAATATTTATTATTTTAGTTAAAAATTCACTTCGTTGTTTGGCAATTCAACTATTTAGAAAAAATTGTTTTTAAATATTTACTTTTGTAACTAAAACTTAACTCTTCTGTTTTTGGTTAAAAATTCATCTTGATTATTTTTTAAGTTGATAATTCAACTATTCACCTTAGTTGGTTGAAAATTAATCTTCTTCGTGGAAAATTCATCATTTTTTAATTTATTTTACAAGTTGAAAATTCAACTACTAAGTTGACAGTTGAACTTATTTGTTAAAAATTATTTTTTCTGGTTCACAATTTTTTATTTTAATTGAAAATGGTTTCGTTCTTTATTTCACTATTTTGACAAAAATTCCTTTTTTCTAATTAAAAGTTAAATTTGGTGACTTTTAAAAGTAAGTTGAACAATAAAAAAAAATTCCTTTAAAAATATATATAATTATTATTTTAGCAAATTAATCATATTTATAAAAAAACATTTTTTTTAAATCGTAGAAACTTAGACATCTTCCAACTAGCTTTTAAAAATAAAAATATTTCTTTGCGCAACTTTGTGAATTTTCAAATCACAAGATCGATAGTTTATTTATATATTTGCATATTTTCCAAATAAGTTTTTCAGCAAGAAAATTTTTTTCCTTTCCTTGTTATTTTGTATTCAAACAATAATTTATAATTTCGGGATTTTTTAAATTGGGTAGCATCATAAACTGTTCGGAATTTAAGAGCAAATTAACAAGTATAAACATTTAACGAATTTATTTTTAAAAAATGAATTAATGTAATAAATTATTTGGTTTCAACAATTTTGTGAAAAATCAATTCTGTTCGCTGGAAATTCAACTGACTCTCTCTCTCTCTCTCTCTCTCTCTCTCTCTCTCTCTATCTCTCTCTAGAGCAGGGGTCTTCAGCGAATAGAAATATGGTCCCAAATACTCATTTGCCCCTTGTTGAAGAGCCCTGCTCTAGCGCACCCTGGACATCTACATCCTATCTCACCCCTTTCTTTTCTGGCCACACAAAGGTTATCAGCCAGACATCCTGACACACTTCCCGCCTCACAGCGGACTGGAACTCTCCAGCGCATCGTGGGCTTCTACTGCCCACCTCACGCTTTAATTGCTGGTCACACAAATGTTACTAGCCAAGCGCCCAGAAGCACTACCCACCTCACCGCGTACCCGAACTCACTGCCGCAACGAGGGTAACCCCTTCCCACTACCTTACGTGCTGGAACCCTTAGCACGCATCTAGCATCCACTTTCCGCCTCACCGCGTACTGGAACTCTACCGCACTGTTGTTA
>JAAAKG020182744.1:13002-43623 GCA_010014905.2 Druon quercuslanigerum
AAAACGAGAAAAAGAGGAATTTTCAAATCAGAAGATTAATTTTTTACCAAAAAGGAAACTTTATCTAGAAAAGTATATGAATTTTCAACTAAAAATATAAATATTTAACTAATATAGTTGATTTTTTAACCAAAAAGATGAATTTTTAAAACAAAAAGATTAATTTCTACCAAAAAATACGAATTTTTAACTAATAATAGACAAGTTGCCAAATATATAATAATAGAATATTCAATTGGAACAGCTAGATTTTCAGTAAAGAATAAAAAATATAAAAAAAAAGAAAACAAGTTTTAAAGGATAGTGTTACATTTTTGAACAAAGTGATGAATTTTTGAATAAAATGATTAATCTTTAACTGGAATAGTGGAATTTTCAATAAAAAAAGATCAATTTTAATATAAAATTATGAATTTTTAACTAGCATACTTGAATTTTAAACGAAAAAGAGGAATTTCCAAAACAGACGATTAATTTTTTTACTAAAAAGGATAATTTATTAACAAAAGACATGAATTTTCAACAAAAAAGTTAACTTTTTGAATAGAAAAGACAAACTTTCAACTAAAAATGGCAAATTTCCAACCAAATAGACGGACTTTACACTAAAAATTATTTATTTTTAATCAAAAACGTAATAGTTGAATTTAAAACGAGAAAAAGAGGAATTTTCAAATCAGAAGATTAATTTTTTACCAAAAAGGAAACTTTATCTAGAAAAGTATACGAATTTTCAACTAAAAATATAAATATTTAACTAATATAGTTGATTTTTTAAACAAAAAGATGAATTTTTAAACAAGAACATTAATTTCTACCGAAAAAAAGAACATCTCACTAATAAGAGACAAATTGTCAATTATATGAATATATAACAATAGAATATTCAATTGGCATAGAGAGAGTTTGAATAAAAAATATAACAAAAAAGAAAAAAAGTTTTAAAAGCATAATTACATTTTTAAACTACGTGATGAATTTTCGAATAAAATGATGAATTTTTAACTGGAATAGTAGAATTTTCAACAAAAAAGATCAATTTACAAATAAAATTATCAATATTTAACTAGCATACTTGAATTTTAAAAGAAAAATTAATTTTTAATAAAAAATGTAACAGTTGAATTTCAAACCAAAAATATGCGTTTTCAGCCAAAAGGTGAATTTTCTATGAAGAAGATTAATTTCTACCAAAAAAGATGAATTGCCAAAAAAAATGCATGAATTTTTAACTAAACCTGATAAATTTTTAACGAAAATTTATATAGCTAAATTTTGAGTTTAAAAAGTTAATGCACAACCAAAGAGATCAATTTTAGTTGATCTGCAATAATTACATTTTCAGTTAACAAAATTTAATTTTCAAAAAACAAAAAAAAAACTAATTTTTAAATACTTTTAAATTGTATACAGCTCTTTAAAATGCCAAGGTATTTAAATAAAAACTTTTAAAATCCCGCAAAAATACATTGAATTAAGTAGAATTCAGTAAATTTTAGAATAATTGAAAAAAATTGAAACAATTCAGGATAAATTAATAAAAGTTCAGCGTGAATTCCATAAAAATAATTTCAAATCTTTGAAACCCTACGAAATACCTCATTTCTATTATGAAAATTCTTTAAAATGCACTAAAATATTATAAAATCCCGTGACATTTGATGAAATCTGATATTTCCTGAAATCCTGGAAAATTTAATAAATTACTTTGAGAGCTTTAAAAGCCCCATACAATAATTGAAATCCCCGGAAACCTTATAAAATCCTGTGAAACCTGTAAAATCGTTCCACATCTTCCGAAGTTCCAGAAAATTCTTTATCCTAAAATATTTAAAATCCTTCGAAGTCTCTTAAAATTTTTAAAAGGTCTTAAAAATTTCTCGGAATCTTTAAAAATAGCCTGAAATATTTCAAAATAATTCAAGACAATTCAGGAATGGGTACGTAATTTTGGCAAATTCGTAAAAACTTTTACCTCAAGATCATCTTTTTAGTTATAAATTTTATTATTTGGTTGAAAACTTGACACTTTTCTTAAAAAGACATCCTTTTCGGTTGAAAATTCATATTTTGTTGCTGACAAGCCGACTGATTTCGTTTCAGGATGAAAACTTTTTTTCGAAATTTTTTTTTATGTAGAAGTTCATATTTTTAGTAGAAATATTGCATGTTTCTTGAATAAAAATGCAACTATTTTGCTGAAAATTAAACTATTTCCTTAGATAAGAATAAGAATTCCTTAGATAAAAATTCAACTCTTTTTTTTTCAAAGTTCATCTGTTTTAGGAGAACTTCCATTTTTCTTGGATGAAAATGAAAGTGTTTGGTTAAAAATTTAACAATCTTGTTGAAAAGTCATGCTTTTTGGCTAAAAATTCGGGTATTTAGCAGAAAAGTAACTTATTGTTTACAAATCTTATTTAGTAATTCATCTGTTTTAAAAGAAATTTTATTTTTCTTGAATAAAAATGCAACTGTTTAGTTGAAAATTCTACTGTTTTGTTCAACTTTAACTATTTTTTAGAAACTTTACTTTTTGTTTGACATTTATTTGTTCATATTAAAAAATGATCTGAAATTTTTCCTGGACAATAGTTCAACTTTTTAAATAAAAGTTTTTCGATTTTTATAACAAAAAATTGATCTGTTTTAGTACAAATTTCATCTTTCTTGGATAAAAATTCAACTCTTTAGTAGAGAAATGAACTATGTTGTTAAAAATACATATTTTTAGTTAAATTTTTGGCCTTTCCTTGATTATACTACTATTTTGTTTAAAATATTTGGTTGAATAACTCTGCTAAAAAATTATTTTTTGTAAAGATTTATATTTTTAGTTGAAAATTCATTTTGTTGGTTGAAAGTTTAATCGTTTTGTTGAAAATTAATCTTTTTTAATTGTAAATTTAACTACATTTTTTAAAATTTATTGTTTTGATTAAAGGCCGGTCTTTGGTTGAAAATTTAACTGTTTAGTGAAAAAGAATTACATTTCCATTAAAACCATTAGTTTAAAAAAAGAATTTTCAAACAAAAAAATCGATTTTCAACAAAATACACGAATCTTCAAACAAACATCGGAAATTGATAGCAAAAAAGACATTTTTCATGAAAAATGGAACAGTTAAACTTTCAATTCACAAACTTAATTTTTTTAAAAACATTTTTCAACGAAATAGTTCAATCTTCAATCAGTAAAATGAATTTTATTAAAGTTTTTAAGCTAATAAGTTAAATACTTTTGAAAACTTCTGACTTTCAATTCCGCAAGAATTAATTGTTAATAAAAAGGCCATTTTCAATCAGGACAGCTGAATTTTCTACCAATAAGTTGCAATTTCATAAAAAAAAAAAGATTATTTTTCTACTAAACGGGTTCATTTAGTACAAAGTAGTTGATTTTTCAACAAAAAGACGAATTTTTAATGAAAAAAGATTAATTTTCTACTAAAAAAGACTAATTATTCACAAAATACGTGAATTTTCAACTAAGTCGTTGAAGTTTCTATTAAAAAAAAAACATTATTTTGTAATCAAAAATGGAACAGTAATATTTCTAGTCAAAAAGTTAATTTTTAGCCCGAGAAAAACAAAGAATTTTGAACAAATCAGTTCAATCATCAACCAATAAAATGGATTTTTAAAAATATTTTTATGTTAAAAACTAGAATATCAACAAAAAAGTAATTGTAAACAAAAAAGGTGATTTTTAACCCAGATAGCTAAATTTTCATGTAAATAGTTGCAATAAAAAAAATGAATAAAAAAACTAATATTCAACGGAATAATACTTTCAATCAGAAAGGACGAATTTTTCACAAAGCATTATAATTTTTAATCAAATACATGAATTTCTAAACAAATAGTTCAATTTTCAGCCTAACTATTTTCAACCAAAATAGCAAAAATTAAATTATCAGCGAAAAAAAATCATTAAAAACAAAAGAATTTTAAAAAATAGTGAAATTCTCAACCAAAAAGATAAATTTTTAACTGCTATGGTAAATTTTCCCACAAAACGGACGAACTTTCAACAATTACAGATTTATCAATCATGATTGAAAAATAAGTTTATAAAATATGTTGAAATTTCGAGCCAAAAAAGGCAAAATATGAATTTCGAAATAAATATTTCAATCTTTAACAAATAAAATTGAATTTTTAAAATCTTTTAATCTAAAAAGTTGAATGTTTTTAAAAAACTGTTACTTTTAATCCCGAAAAATTAAATCTTCAACAAAATACGTATTTTTTCAAGCAAAAAAAATTCATTAAAAAAAGAAAGAATGTAAAACGGACGAACTTTCAACAATTATAGATTTTTCAGTCAAGATTGAAAAATATATTGAACTTTCAAGCTAAAAAAGGAAGTTTCTATTAAACAGTTGAATTTTCAACCGAAAAATATAATTTTTGAAATAAATATTTCAATCTTTAACAAAAATCTTTAAAACTGTTACTTTTAAACCCGAAAAAATAAATCTTCAACAAAATACGTAATTTTTCAAGCAAAAAAAAAATTCATTTAAAAAAAAAAGAATTGAAAACAAAATAGTAAAATTTTAACATATTTTTCAATCTTGACTGAAAAATCTGTAATTGTTGGAAGTTCGTCCGTTTCGTTGGAAAATTTATCATAGTAGTTAAAAATTCTTCTTTTTAGTTAAGAATTTCACTATTTTTTAAAATTCTTTTGTTTTTCATGATTTTTTTCGCTGCAAATTTAATTTCTGTTATTTCGGTTGAAAACAGTTATTTTCGGCTGAGAAACAATTTGTTTAGAAATTCATGTATTTCATTAAAAATTCAAATTCTTTGTGAAAAATTCGTCCTTTCTGATTGTAAGTTTTATTCAGTTGAAAATTAATTTTTTCACTCATTTTTTTTATTGTAACTATTTGGTTGAAAATTCAGCTATCTGGGTTAAAAATTACCTTTTTTGTTTACAACATAAAAATGTTTTAAAAAATCCATTTTATTGGTTGATGATTGAATTTTTAAGTTGAAAATTCGTTGTTTTTTTTTTTGCTAAAAATCAATTTAACTGAGAATTTTCCTGTTCCATTTTTGATAAAAAAATTATGTTTTTTTTTTAGAAACTGCAACGGTTAGGTTGAAAATTTATGTATTTTGTAGAAAAATAAGTTTTTCTTAGTAGGAAATTAACCTTTTTTACTGAAAATGCATCTTTTTCGTTGAAAAATCAACTATTTGGTACTAAATGAACTCGTTTGTTAGATAATTAACCTTTTTTTCATTAACTACAATTAAAAATTTTCCAACGAAATGGACGAACTTTCAACAATTACATATTTTTCAGTCAAGATTGAAAATAATTTCATGAAATGTGTTGAAATTTCGAGCCACAAAAGAAAGTTTCTGTTAAACAGTTGAATTTTCAACTGATAAATATCAATTTTGAAGTAAATATTTCAATCTAAATTTAAAAAATCTTTTAATCTAAAAATTTGAATGCTTTTGAAGAACTGCTACTTTCATTACCGAAAAAAAATCTTCAACAAAATACGTAATTTTTCAAGTTAAAAAGTTGAATGTTTTAGAACAAAATTTGACTTTTAACTCCGAAAAGATCAATTTTCGACAAAAAAGTTAATTTTCAACCAAGAAAGGTAGATTTCAACCAAAAAGATAAACAAATTCTATTAATTAATTTCGCATTTACACTCAAAATAACAAGAAAAAGAGGAAGATAATAATTCGAACAAATTTTTATTTTATCTTCACGCTTAAAATTCATTCTATAAATCCAGGACTATAAACTTAGTTTTCGAAATAAAACAATGTAAATTTATGTACACTGCAATTAAAAAAAACTAACATTTACAGCTATATCAAAATTCTCTGACAAGTGTGAGTCACAAAATTAATCGATTAGTATCTTAATAATTAGACAATAATTTCCAAAGATACACATATTTTATCATTTCATTTAACAGTGATTGCTGTAAAAAAAAGTTTTTAGGCAGAGGGTCGACTTACTTTGCTGTAAAAAAGCAGCAGGATTGAATCCTCCTAAATTCCCCAAAGGAGGAAAACCCCCATAAGGTCCACCTGCACCTAGACCACCTAATTGACCTAGTTGATTCTGTCCCATAAAATTAGGAGGTCCACCTTGAGATCCTCCAACTCGTACCATTTCGTATCCAGGTGTTGAATTCTTTGTGACAAGTCCGCCGGGAATTTTACCCCCAAATTTCTGATTTAACACTATAAAACGAAGTTTGGACAAATTTTTAAGCCAATGTTAAAAAGAAAATATAATAAAAACCTCATTTAAAAGAATTAGAATCTTATATTTTTTTAAATTCACGAATAGTCAATGAAATATTTTGCAGGCACAAGGTGTGCAAATATCTTTTGTGAGAAAATCTTGAATTCAAGAATGACGAATGAATCTTCAAAGTTGATGAATGCAATTTTTAACACCTAGAAGTTTAATGAAGGGGAATTTTTTTCCTGACGATTCTGGCACATTTTTTTTTTTTTTTAGAACAGATTAGTCACAGAAAACGTGATATTATTTCACATAATATTAATGGGGGAAATCAGTATTAAGTCAAGGTTGGCAAAATAGAATAAGAAATTAGAATTCATAACGAAAGCGATAAGAGAACAACTTCCAATTCCTACTTACCAGTCATTGCACCAGGAGTTTTAATATCTGGATTTGGTGGCAAATCTAGAGGTTTCTCGTCCTTTACGGTTGCAATTGCTGCAGCTGTTGCAAGATCTTTGCCCCCACCTGCAAAAAAAATCCAATTTGGATATTCAACAAGATTTTTACGTTATTTCCTGGTTTGTTTAAGTTTTTCAAGATTGTTGAAATAAAAAAATTTACTCACAATTCAGCTCTTCTGAATTGTTAGCTTTTAATCAATTTCCATTTCCAATTCAGAAAAAAATTCAAACCAACATTTCCTGCCTTCAACTCAATAAAAAACATTAAAAATAAAATATTGCCCTCTTACAATTCAGAAATAAAAAGATTAAAAATATAACTTTCCCCCGTCAAATCAATAAAAATGATAAAAATAAAAAATGGCCAGTTCAAATTCACACCAGAATAATCAAAATTTCGTCTCTTCCAACTATATACAAATTTTAAAAATAAACAATATCCCTTCTCCAATCAGAAAATAATTCTTCGGAAACAACCGGCGAAATAAAAAAAAAGTCTAAACTTCAAAAATAAATAGTTATTTGACATTATTCTTCCTTCTTGACTATATTTAAAAAAATATTATTTTATTTAAAACTCGTATTTTTTGAAAGTAACTGTATTTGATTAAAAATAAAAATATTTTTATTGTTCTCAAGAATTTGAAGAAAATTATATAGAAAATGGGAAATTTTGAATGGAAAATATTTTAGAATTACGAATTGAAAACGGAATAATTTCTGAAATAAAAAGGTAACAATTGAACTTAAAATTTAAAATGTATCAATTCTTATTTTTAATTTAAAAAAGCAGGTAAATTTATCCAAAAAGATGAATTGTCAAAAAAATATTTGAATTCTCAAAAACAACAAAATGGTGAAATTTCAACCAAAAATACAATAGTTAAATTTTTGTGTAAAATAATTTTTAAATAACACGAATCTTCAATAAAAAAACATTAATTTTTATCCAAATAGTTACATTTTCAACAAATTAATTAATTTAACACAAAAAATGGATCTTTAACAACAACAAAAAACCAAATGGTATGGTTAAATTTTCAGATCAAAAAATTAATTTTTAATTTAGGAAATTATTTTTTAATCCAGATCAACCAAAAAAAGATGTATTTTTACTAAAATACATGAATCAACGATCTTTCAACGAAAAGAAAAACCAAAAGAAAAGAAAAAATGCAATCGTTATTATTTAAAAAATTGTTCCAACCAAAAAAAAGTAAGATTTTTATTTAAAAAAAAGTTCAACCTAAGAAATAGAAATTTTCAAACAAATAAATTTTCAATCGAAGAAATGAATTTTTAATTAAATTAAAAAAACTTCTACCAAAAAATTAATTTGAAACTAAAAAGTTTAATTTTCGACGAAAGAGATGTATTCGGAATAAAATACATGAATTTTCAACTAAAAAATACTAAGTTTTAACAAAAATTCAATATTTAAATTTTCAATTCAAAAAAATACTTTAAACTAAAAAAAACGAACTTTCAAGAACAAATGGATGAATTTTTAACCTAAAGATACAAATTTTCCACAAAAAAATGAATGTCTAACTAAAAAATTAATTTTTAATCACGAAGATTAATTTTTTGCTAAAAAACCGTATTTTTAATCAAATACATGAATTTTTAACTTAAAAAAAAAAATCAATTTTCAATAAAAAATGCAGTAGTTGAATTTTCAGTCGTAACAATTATTTAAAAAAATGAAGTTTAATTAATAAAATAAATTTTTAACTAAACAAAAATCGAAATTATTAAGAAAAGAGTTAAATTTTCAATTCAATAAGATTAATTTTCAACTAGAAAAGATGTACTTTCAAAAGAAGACATGAATTTTGAAATAAAAGACAAATTTTGTATCAAAAATGACAAGGTAATAAATTTTCCACTAAGTATATTAACTTTCTACCCAAAAAGACAAAAAAAAATGGTTCATAATAATTAAAAAGGTTCGTGTGTATCAATATATCTAGTTGAAATATTATTTTTCTCTGTAAAATAAACGATTGTGACAATAAAAAATTTAATCTGCTAGTGCTGAGTTGTAATAAAACATTAATTCTTCATGATTCCACAATAAAATCGAGATAAAAAAAAAAAGATTAACTCACCAGGGACTTCAATCTTGTCAGGATCTTCGTCATCGTCAAAATCACTTCCACTGCTCTCATCGCTCACAGATTCTTTAAATCGGGTTGTTGCCTGTTTCAAAATAATCTGAAGTTGATCAATTTGATTTGAAAGAACTCTTTTCAAAATCGTGCAATTCTCAATCACACAACATTTAAAAGAAATTCACTTTTTTTACATATTCGTTTCAAATAAAGTTCCTTAATTTTTTAGAAACATCGTATTGGAGAATTTTCTAAAATAATCATTGCAAATACTTGTTTTTTGGAAATTTATGAAGAATTTTTTATAACACTTTTAAGGTTATGTGTCTTTCCTATATTTATAAAAAATTTTATTAACAAAGTATTCTAGCTTCTGCGAATTGATTAATTTCTTTATCGATAAAAGGCCATAATTAAATCGATAAAAAGAATATAAGAACATATTTAGTAGTAAACTCATTAAAAAAGTGTTAATTTTTGCGCGCTTTTTCAAACGCGAGTTCGCGAACGAACTCATTCGTTGATCTCATTGTCATCTCCGCAGATCAGATCTCGCACGCGAGAAATAGGTTATGTTCCCATCAACGACAAAAAAAAGCATGAATGAAAAATAATTACAAAAAAATCATTAAAAGTGTAAAAGAACAAAATATCCCTTTTTTAAAATCAAAAACGAATACCCTAGACAATTAAAAAATAAATAAAAATCTGCAAATTTTTTTTTTCAAATCGGCTAGTCACTCGATCGTAAATTTTTTTCTATTTTCAACTAACGTGAATAAACAATGATTCAGGAGTTCAGGATGAATAAAAAACGACCTTCTATACATACGATTTAAGAAGAAAAAAAAAGTGCACGAAAAAAAGTGTGGAGTATGGCGTGCTCCAAAAAAAATGCTTTTCGCAAGTCCACAAATTAGCAGAGACGTTACGATTTCCTTGAAATCTTGGGGTAATTGATAAAACGAATTTGAAATTTTCTCATTTTCTTCTTTACGAATGCTATCCCCAGGGAGAAGCTCCTTGATCTCGGAAAGA
Source organism: Druon quercuslanigerum (assembly GCA_010014905.2). Classification (NCBI taxonomy): domain Eukaryota; kingdom Metazoa; phylum Arthropoda; class Insecta; order Hymenoptera; family Cynipidae; genus Druon; species Druon quercuslanigerum. The sequence goes on from JAAAKG020182744.1 coordinate 22,854, forward strand.
AAAAAACGCGCGTAGAGAAAAGTTCCGGTGATTTGCGAATAAGCTTACCATGGTCTCGGTTTTTCTTCAGTCGTTGTCTTCCTTGTGCCTCGATTTGAGAAATCGATTGAAACCCGACAATGCGTTGTTAGTTTGGTTGTAATCGACAAAACGCGAAGGGAATAATACCACGACAACTGACTCCTCCGACGTTCTCGCCGAGAATGGCAGGGCCACAAAACGTCTTCGGCGAGTTCCCCGTATTCCCAAATTCAGTCTCCGATATTATTCAGTCAATCCCCGATATTCAGTTCATCCCAAAAATGATTTATCGTGCATTTTGCATTCTGCCTGGCCCAAAGTAATATTTTTTTATCCACGTCCGGCCCAGTCGGTGCACCACGATGCAAATACTGACAAAAACTAAACACACGCGTTGAGATGGAAATGGCTAAGCAACGTTGCCAGATTTCCGAATTCCAATTACTAACCAACGCGCGAAAAAATTTTAAATTCGAGTCCATTTTTAAATTTCAGATCTTCAAAATCGCATAATTCAAGAAGTAACCATGTGCAGAAATTAGGCTTTTTTTTCATTTTCCTCTTTCCCCAATTTTTTTTGAAAACTCTTATTTTTTCCTGTTTTCAAAAAAATTCTCATTGGGTCAAAATTAATATTTTTGGTTCAAAATAACCAAAAATAGTATTTAATTGATAATTCAAGTACTTGGTAGAAAATCAATTCTTCCTTTGTCTGAGAAATAAGGATTTTTTTAAATTTAACACTTTCATTGAAAATTCTTCTTTTTTATGTTTTTAATAAAAAATTAATCTTCTTAGTTAAAAATTTACAATGAATGAATAATTATTCATTAATTAAAAATAATTCATCTGTTTGATAGAAAATTCTTCTTTTTTGGTAGCAAATTAATCTAGTTCGGAAATTAATCTTTTTTGGTTGAGTATTCAAATATTTTGTTGAAAACACTTTTTTTTATCAGAAAATTAATCTCTTTATTAATTAAATTATTCTTTTTTCTTTAAATTGGTTTCTTTTTTGTTAAATTTGACTAGTTGAAAATGTTTTTTTGTTGGTTATTAATTTTTTCTGAAAATTCATGTAGTTTGTTGGAAATTCAAATTTTTAGTTAAAAATTTAACTATTTAGTTACAATTTCATGTATTTTATTAAAAATTTCTCTTTTTTGGTAAAAAATTAATCCTTTTGGTTGAAAATTCGTTTTTTATTCAATATTAACTTTCGTTGCTAAATATTTATTTTTTTTTTAAAACTCGCTTTTTTATAAAAAACTTAATACGACTTTTTAGCTTGTAAAATAATATTCTTGACCGAATTTAATCTATTTGGTTAAAAAAAACTTTTATTCAAAAACTAATATTTTCGGAAGTAAATTAAACAATTTGAACATTGCTAGAACACTGCTTTGTTTAAAAAAACTAGTCTTTTTTGAGAATTAAAATATTTAGTTAAAAATCCGTATTTTTTATTTAATTCAACTCGTTGAAAATTCTTTTATTTTTCTTAAAAATTAATTTTCTAAACTTTAAATGTAAATATTCCATTTTTGGTTCAAAATTGATCTTCTTTTGTTGAAAATTCAACTTACTGGTTTAAAACTCATCTTTCTCAATTAGAAAAAATTAATTTCTTGTTAAAAAATCGTCATTATTGTTATAAAAGCTAGAATTTAAGAAAAATTATTAAAAGATACATTATTTTATTGAAAATTTATATTTCTGAGTTAAAAATTCAATTTTTTGTTGAAACTTCAATTATTTTCTGCAAAATAATTTTGTTTGTCTTAAAAATGTAACTATTTATTTAAAAAATAAACTATTTTGTTGAAAATTTCTCTCTTTTGCTTAAAAGTTCAACTATTTAGTTTAATTATTGCAAGTGTTTAGTTAAAAATTAATTTTTTGTTGTTAAAAATGTTTTGTTATATCAATACAGTTCATTTTGTTAAAATTCAATGTTAAAATAATTTTTTTAATCTGGAATCGAAATGCAAGGGGTTCCATCTAGGGATTGCCATACGGTTTGGCAACGTCGCAAACGTGAAGCGCTGATCGTTACTCTGTTTAAAGTATAGGCGGTAAAAAGAAAAGAACGCGAATTCCGCTTTCGTATGCAACTCGATTTTAGAAGAAATTTAATCAAAATCGCGATTCCCATGAGTCAAAGATAGTTTTTGTAATATTCTCTTCTCAAAATAATATCTGTTTCTAGCAAATTTTCTCTAAAATAACGATAATTTAGACTTAAAAATCGAAGGGGCGGCAATCGATCCCGCGTTCGCAGCGCACTCTACACGTCGGAGCGTACACTACATTTCCATTTTTTTAAAATTATGATCAAATGCAATCAGTTTATTCCTCCCAAAAAAAAAACATAATTAATCTTAGATTATTAATTATAAGAAAGACGAATAATAAATTATTGTTTTAACAATTAAAAATTATGAAATTGAAAACAGAGTGCCGAAAAGGGCAAGAGAAAAAACTTGACGGACCCGCCATGTCAGCGTGATCAGTTTAATTTTCTACCCCCACTCCCCTTTATTTTTACAATATTAACGAAAATTTACGTGAATGACCGGGAAGTTTAAAAAGGATTTTTTGTTAAGTAAGTAAACTTTCATGATTTCGAGATCAAAATATGATTTTATTTTAATTTTTATTTTATAAGGGTAATCGAACTAATTATTTAATTACAAAAATGAATGGTTATTTTTAAATAAAAACGCAGAATTTTTTATCAGAAATATTAATTTCAACAAATTCTTTGTATGAGAGTGTTTACCAATAATTAATACATTTTTAATTAGCAGTTTAAAAATCTCATGAAACGATAATTAATAATTTAGAACTGAAAGTGTTTAAAATTTTTAAATATTTTTTTAGCGATTTTTAATTGCAAAAGTTACTAATTAAATAATTTGAGATAAGGTAAAATGATAAAAAAGGAGAATTAATATATAAACATGTAAAAATTTTAAATATAAGCTTTACGGAATAAATAATTTGAAATTGAAAATGTTAAAAAAAAAAAGATTTTCAATTGAAACGTTCCAAATGAAACAATGGCAGATTAGGTGAATTAAAAAAAATATTATATTGAATTAAATGAAAATTAATTGAACTTCTATGATTTTTAAATAAAATTGTTTAAAATAAAAAAATACAAAAATTCAATTGCAAAGCGTTCTTTTTTTAATAATTAAAAAAAAATCATTTATTATAGTGCAAGAAGCGAAACTAAGAAAAAATTACATTGCAGAAGACATTCTTTGATAATTTTGTTGACAGTTGCACAATTTTTTTAAAATCATGTTTTTTGTTTGAAATGAATTCATCAGCAAAGAAATTTCAAAATATTTCAAAATTAGATAATTTGATTTTGAAATGTTGATAATTGAATAATATAAAATTAAATTTAATTGCAATTTTATTAAATTGAATAAAATAAGTTTTTATAGAAATTAATTTTTCAAAATAAAAAATTATTTCAAATTCTTCTAGGAATCTAAACGAAAGGTGTTGATTCTCTAGAAATCTTTTAAAATTCTTAAAAAGCTTATATTTTTTGAAAATTTTTTAAAATCAACTTTTTTTTAACTTTTTCAAAACCTCTAAGTCTTCAAAATATCTCCTAACATTTTTCGAATTTTTAATCAAATTAATTAAAAATAAACAAAATCGCCTTAAAATTATTTAGATTCCACTTTGAAAAGTTTGTAAATCTTTTTAATCGTTTGTAATCCTAAGAAAATATTTTCTTGAAGTAAATTTTTGAAAATGAAAAATAATTCTAAATTCTAAATTCTAAAACTTCCAAATATCTTTCAACATTTTTCTAATTTTTTCTCAAATCTTACAAAATTCTGAAATTTTTTAAAATTTGGCTCTTACAAATAATTTAAGAAATTAAGAGCCATTTTAACTATTCTTAGGAGTCTTTCATTCACTTGAAAAATTTTATAATTTTAAAAATATCCCTTTTCAAAATCTTCAAAAATCTGTATTAAATTTTTTTTTAATTTTTACGAGTTTTAAATTATTTTTTAACTGTTACAAATTTCCAAATATCACTTAAGTTTGCTCGATTTTTTTGGAAAATTTTTAAATCTTGCAACCTTATGTAATTTTCCTTAAAAAAATCTTCAAGATTCTTTTTTAAAATTTTGGGCAATATTTTGAAATTTTTTGCAATTTTCTCTTCGAATTCATTGTTGAAAATTAAGAATCATTTAAATTTTTCCACTTAATCTTGACAAAATATTATTATTAACTAAAAACATTTAAAAATTCTTAAAAAGCTTCTAATTTTTTTCTTAATTTAAATTTTTTTAATTTTATTGAACATTGCTTCAAATCTCAAGATTTATTTTTTGTTTGAATATTTAAAAAGTTTTCTAAAATTTTTTAATACCTCTTGAAACAATTTAGTTTTACTAAAATTGTTATAATTCTACAAAATAAAGCAGTCCTCAAATCTTCTACATTTTTTTCGACTTATTTTAAAAATTATGAAACTTGAAATTAATCTTTTAAAATAAAACAATCATTATAAATTATTTATCATTATTTAAAACATTAGTTATAATTAGTTTAAAAAATAGATTATGCAGAAATTCGTAAGCATTTTCTATAGATAAATTTTATGAATAAACCATTGATTTGACCATTTAATCTTTTCAAATAAGCGCGGGTTAAACAGCCAATGAAGCTGTGCTGTCGATGCAACGCATGCGCAGTATGATTACATTACTCATTTGACGACTGCCAGCAGCGTAGGCAAACCGCAAACCGCAATTCACACGCGTTTACAAAAGTTTGCAAAAAAATGGGAACTGGTTTTCTGCGATATTTTTCTATGCCCTGATAAAATATTCAAATGTCTCAAGTTTCAATACTGTGACCCTCAGTGAAATTGATTTGGTGATCCTTGTTTTTGAAACATATTTTGAAGGAACATAACCTCCAAACACGTTGTTAGAGGGCAAAGTGCTACAGTTTAATTTACGCCACAGTTATTTCGTGCCACTGCTGCTAAAATATTCGCAAAATAGATTCCGTCATCGTTTTTCTAACGTCAAGCGAATGATAAAAAATATCAGTGTTTTATGGAAATACGAAAGTAAAGTGGTGTGTGCGCTCGTCAATATCGTAAATATTCCTGTTTTTTTCTAAATTATTAACTATTTTTTCTAGCTTTATTGAATTAAAAGACTTTTTAATCTACTTTTTAAATTAAATATGAATGAAATCTTTAAAAGAATTTATTTTAACAATGCATATATGTATGCTATTAACGCATTCACACTTATGTAATTAAATATTTAGGCATATATCAGAATCAGATTTTTGAACTGTTTATGAGAAATACAACATTTGAAATGCTATATTTTTATTTATTACCTCTAGAGATGGTTATTATTTAGGTTACTACATTTAATTGTTTATATTCAACAGGTTCTAAAGCAAGGCATGTGAATATTATTCAATAAAAGATATGTGGCCTTGAAAATGTCCCGCAACCTGCCAGATAGAGTGGCAGGGGTTTACTATGCCCACGGCCTCTTCTGTTCTTCTCATCCTATATTTGTCATTTCATTTGCTATTTCTGTCATATTATTATGCAGGTAAGTGTATTTAATTTTATTTAAGGCGAATATTTCAAACAGGGTGGCCACAGGTCAGGGAAAATAAAGGCAATTTTGTTGGTCAGGAAACGTCAGGGATTTAAAAAACGATGCGCTTTTTACAAAACAGTTGAATTTTAAACAGAGAAGATTAATTTTCTACCTTAAAAATGAATTTGCAACAAAATACATACATTTATAACCAAATGGTTAAATTTTCAATCAAAGAGATTAATTTTTAATCAAAAAGATAAATTTTCTACCGGAAAAGAAGAATTTGCAACTAGAAACATAAATATTTAACCAAGTAACTAATTTTCTGCAATACCGTTTTATTTTCTACCAAATTGTTGGATTTTCAAGCCAAAAAGGTGAATTTTCAATACAAAAGAATAATTTTCTATAAAAAGATGTAAATTGTCAATGAAATAAATACATTTTTAACACAATACAGTTGAATTTTGAACTAAAAAGATTAATTTACTACCAAAAAGATGATTTTTTCACAAAATAATTGAATCCTCAATCCAAAAGATGACTTTTCATTTACCAAATAAAACAAGATTAATTTCCTACTCTAAATAAAAAATTAATTTTCAAGCAAGAAAGGCGAATTTTCTCTAAAAAAAGTTGAATTATTAATAAAATAGTTTATTTCTCAATTGATTTTTTACCAATAAGTCGATTTTTTAACGAAATACTTTGATTTTTCCCAATTGGTTTAATTTTCAACCGAAAAGATTAATTTTCTGTCTGAAAAGACGATTTTTGAACCAAAAAAAACATACATTTTAAACCAGATAGTTAAATTTTCATTAAAAAAGTTCATTATCAACTAATCATTTGCAGTTTTAACCAAGTAGTTAAATTTTTCACGAAAAAGATTAATTTTCTACACCAAAAAAAGGAATTTTCAACAAAAAACGTAAATTTTTAACCGAATATTTAAATTTTTGTTCATAAAAATTAATTTTCAATACAAAAAACACTTTCAAAAAATTAAAATTCAAAAAGATGAATGCTCAACAAAGTGCATACATCTTTAACCAAACACAGTTGAATTTTTAGCAAGTAGCTAAATATTAACCTAAAAGGACGAATTTTCTACAAAAAAGTTAAATTTTCAACCAAGAAGATTAATTTTCTGCCTGACAGAACGAACTTCTAAAAAAGTATACATTTTTAACCAAATAGTTGAATTTTCTTCACCAAAAAGAGACTAATTAAATTTTCATTCATTAGAATTTATTTTCAATGCAAAAAACGAATTTTCAATACAAAACGATAATTTTCTATAAAAAAATGTAAATTCTCAATAAAAAAAACATTTATAACACAATACAGTTGAATTTTGAACTAAAAAGATTAATTTACTACCAAAAAGATGATTTTTTCAGCAAATTATGGAATCCTCAACCCAAAAGATGAATTTTCATTTACCAAATAAAAAAAGTTTAATTTCCTACTCTAAAAGACGAATGTTAACAAAATACAGAGATTTTCAAGTCACAAAAGATCAAATTTCTTCAGAAAAGTTGAATTTTTATTTAAATATTTGAATCCTTAACGTAGAAAGATTAATTTTCTACTAAAAAGAAGAATTTTTAATAAAATACATGAATTTGCAGCAAGCAGCTAAATTTTAAACGAAAATGGTTAGTTTTTTTATCAAAAAGGACGAATCTTGAACCAAGAAGATAATTTTTTTAAGCCAGAAAGGCGAAAGGCGAATTTTCTCTAAGAAAGTAGAATTTTTAATAAAGTAGTTTATTCCTCAATTGATTTTTTACAAATAAGTCGATTTCTTAACGAAATACATTGATTTTTTCCAGTTATTTTAATTTTCAACCGAAAAGATTAATTTTCTTTTTGAAAAGACGATTTGAAAAAAAATACATTTTAAACCAAATAGTTAAATTTTTAAAGAAAAAGATGAAGTTTCTATGCCAAAAAACGAATTTTCAACAAAAAACATAAATTTTTAACCGAATATTTAAATTTTCATTCATAAAAATTAATGGTCAATACAAAAAACGAATTTTCTACAAAACCGTTAAATATTTTATGAAATTGTTGAATTTTCACACCAAAAAGACTAATTATCTACAAGACTGTTGAATTTTCAACCAAGCAGATGAATTTTCGAAACAGAAGATTAATTTGTAACAAAAAATGCATTTCCAACAAAAAACATAAATTTTTAACCAAATAGTTGAAATTTCTTTAACAAAACAGATTAATTTTTAATCAAAAACAGACTAATTAAATTTTCATTCATTAGAATTAATTTTCAATGCAAAAAAACGAATTTTCTACAAAATCGTTTAATTTTTTTTATCAAATTGTTGTATTTTTAAGCCAAACAGACTAATTATCTACAAAACTGTTGAATTTTCAACCAAAAATATGAATTTTAAATACAAAAGAATAATTTATTTAAAAAAATATGAATTATCAACAAAATAAATACATTTTTAAGCAAATAGTTGAATTTTTTAACTAACAAATATCAGTTTTCGATAAAAAATAGACTAGTTAAATTTTCATTTAGGAAATTTAATTAACATTGGAAAAAAGCAATTTTCTATAAAAAAGTTTAATTTTGTTCTAAATAATTCAATTTTCTACCAAATTGTTGAATTTTCAAGCCAAAAAGACGAATTTTGTGCAAAACAATTAAATTTGTAATAAAAAGGTTTTTTCAAACAATCAGTTGAATTATTAACCAAGCAGTTAAATTTTCAACACAAAAGTTAATTTCGAGAAACATAGTTAAATCTTCAATATAAAAAATGTATTTTGAACAAAGTAGTTTAAATTTCTAGCAAGTTAAATTTTCAGCAAAAAATGTAATTTTCAACCAAACAGTAGGATTTGTAAAAAAAAAAATGATTTTCTACTAAGAAAGACGAATTTTCAACAAAAACATAAGTTTTCATGCAAATAGTTCAATTTTCTACCAAATTTACTACCAAAAACGATAAACTCTCAACAAAATACATACATTTTTGACTACGTAGTTGAATTTTCAAGCATGAAGTTTAATTTTTTTTTAGCATAAAAGACGAATTCTCAAACAGAAAACATAAATTTGTAACTAAATAGTAAATTTTTTAAAAATAAAATAGATCAATTTTTAACAGAAAATAGACTAGTTAAACTGTCATACAAGAGAATTAATTTTTAATACAAGAAACGTATTTTCTACAAAACAATTGAATTTTCAGCAATAGACGATTTTCAACGAAAAAGTAAAATTTTATATAAAATTGTTGAATTTCGAGACAAAAATATGAATTTTCTAAAATCAGAACGTTTCATTTTTGCAAAAAAAATATGGAATTTCTGCAAATCAAAAAAGAAGAGTTCTGAACAAATGGTTTCATAATAGACTTTCCATACAAAAATAATTAGATTTTCTGATTGGGCTTTCATTATTTAGTTCGCATTTAAGTAGAAAAACAGAAAGAGAGAGGAATGGAGAAAAGACTGTGAAATATGCGATTAATAAATAGGAATTTTGATAAATTATAGACTAAACAAAAATGTTTTGTATGAACATTAGGGTTAATGTTTAATTTTATTTTAGCATTTATTTTTGTATTGAAAATTTGACCATTTTGTTGAAAATGTAGGTTAAAAATGCAGTTATTTAGTTAAATTCAGGTTTTTTGGTCAAAAATTAACTTTTTGGGTTGAAATTCAACTATTTATTTGGTTGAAGTTTAAATTTTTTTATTAAAAGTGGACCAATAAATTTAAATTTCATCCTTGTAGCTTGAAAATTGAGTTTTTTTCCAAATTTAATTCTTAGGTTGAAAATTAAACTATATTGTTAAATTCACCTTTTTTCGTCAAAAATTATCTTTTCGGGTTAAAAATTTAACTGTCTCAAATAATTGGTTAGAAATAAAATTGTTTTGTTCAAAGAATAGTTTTTTTATTTAAAATAATCGTTTTTTTAATATATCGGTTTGATTGAAAATTCAACCATTTCATGAAGAATTCATTTTGGTTGCTTGAAAACTCAATTATTTTGTTCAACGAAGATTTTTTTGTCGAAAATTAACTTTTCGTATTGAAAATTCAACTGTTTTCTTAAAAATGCATATTTTTGGCTAAAAACTTAAACTATTTGGTTAAGTTAAATTTTTTATGATTAAATATCTGACTTATTTGATTGAAAATTCATGTCGTAGGTTTTTAAAATGCAGTTTTTTGGGTAAAAGTTTAAATATTTGGTTTTAAATACTATTTGGTTTTTTGTTGTTAAAAACTCAAACGTTTTTGGTTTAATTTTTTGTTTAAAATGAAAATTTGATAACTTGGTTCAAAATTGATCCTTGTTAGTTGAAAATTTATTTAGTTGGTTTAAAATTTAACTATATAGTTACAAATTTTATTATTTTGTTGAACATTCAACTGCTTAAAAGAAAAATATGTTTTTCGTGTGAAAATTGAACTATTTTGTACAAATTTTAATAGTTTTTTCATTGAAGTTGATCTTTCTTGATGGAAAATTAAGTTTTTTCTTCTTGAACATTTAAATATTTTGTTCAATTTAGCTTTTTTGGTCGAAAATGAACTTTTTGTGTTAAAAATTCATATGTTTTCAAAAAAATTCGTCTTTGGCTTCATCGTTCACCTATTTTGTTGGAAATGAAACTATTTTTGGTTGAAGTTCATCTTATTTGATTGAAAGTTTGATCTTTGGTTAAAAATTTTAACTTGTAGGTTGAAATTTCTATTTTTTGCCACAAAATTGAACTGATTTGTTGAAAATTTAATTGTTATATCGAAAATTTGACTATTTTGTTAAATTCAGATTTTTCTGGCGAAAATTATTTTTTCGGCTTGAAAATTCATTTGTTATCTAAAAGCATGTATATTTTTGGCTAAAAAGTTAAACTATTTGATAAAGCTTAATCTTTTATGATCAAAAATCTGACTTATTTCGTTGAAAATTCATGTTGTAGTTTTAAAAATTCAGCTTTTTGGGTAAAAGTTTAAATATTTGATTTTAAATAGAACTGTTTGGTTAAAATTAATTTTGTTGTTAAAAACTCAAATGTTTTTGGTTTAATTTTTTGTTTAAATGAAAATTCGAAAACTTGGTTGAAAATAAATCTTTGTAAGTTAAAAATTTCATTATTCTGTTGAAGTTTCAACTGCTTAAAAGAAAAATATGTTTTTCGTGTGAAAATTGAACTATTTTGTACAAATTTTCAATTGTTTTTCGTTGATGATGATCTTTTTTAGGTTGGAAATTAAGTTTTTTTCTTCTTAAAAATTCAAATATTTTGTTCAATTTTCGCGATTTTGGTCCACAATGAACTTTTCGTGTTAAAAATTCATAATTTTTCAAAAAAAATCGTCTTTGACTTGAACGTCCACCTATTTTGTTGGAAATGAAACTGTTTTTGGTTGAAGTTTATCTTGTTTGATAGAAAATTCGACCTTTGGTTAAAATTTTTTCTTTGTAGGTTGAAATTTCATTTTTTTGCTACAGAATATAACTAATTTGTTGAAAATTTAATTGTTCTATCGAAAATCTGACTATTTTGTTAAATTCAGCTTTTTGTTGTCGAAAATTAACTTTTTGTGTTAAAAATTCATATGTTTTCAAAAAAATATATCTTTGGCTTGAACGTTCACCTATTTTGTTGGAAATGAAGCTATTTCTGGTTCAAGTTTATCTTGTTTGATTGAAAATTCGACCTTTGGTTAAAATTTTATCTTTGTAGGTTGAAATTTCATTTCTATGCTACAGAATTTAACTAATTTGTTGAAAATTTAATTTTTATATCGAAAGTGGGACTATTTTGTTAAATTCATATTTTTTTGGCGAAAATTATCTTCTCAACTCATGTATTTTACTTTACAGTTCAAGTGTTTGGTTGTAAATGTAACTGTTTGGTTAAAAACTAGTTTTGTTTTTTGAAAATTCAACTGTTTGATTTGTAAATTCGTCTCTCTTTATTCAAAATTAATTTTTTTGTTGTAAATTATTTCTCCAGAGTTTGAAAGTCTCCTCTTTTCTAAAACAGTTAGATTTTTTATATTAAAAACTTAAATCTTTTGTTGAAAATTCCCCTTTTTTCAGTTAAAAATACATATTTTTTGTAGAAAGTATTTTTTGGTTAAATCTTAGGAATTTAAAGCGTTTCAGTATCTATATTAATTTGATTTTAACTATTTTATTACAATTCTGGTATTTAGATATTAATGGTCAGGGAATTCTGAAAATGAGTTCAGAGAAAACTCGGGGAATTTAAAAAAAATTAAGCTTTTTGACTGAATTTAATTTACAGCTATCCATTGGTAAATCTCCCGATGCCTGGGAACGCTCCCAAAATTATTGTCAATCATACTTCTCTACCAGGAAACAAGAGTTCCGATCTTTATGTGCAACAAGTGGTACTTCGGGTTGGGGTGGTACCATGGACAGAAGATTTATCATTAATTGATGCCTTCCGAGGCCCCCTTTCCGAAATTTTTAATCTTTTAGAAGTTATACAAAATTACCAAGATCAAGAAACGTGAGTACAAAAATATTAACAAATTACGATTTACAATTTCAAATGATATCAGGGCTTGAATCGTACATTTTTCTATTTGTTTTTTAAATAACAAAAATGCAACTAATCGATATTTAATTAACAAATCGATAATTTACTTGGGAACGCAGAGAAATTCAAGTTTTTTATTATTTTTATAATTGTGGTCAATTTAGAATAGTGATTTCTACTTTATTTATAGTCGATGATTTGTCAGATTATTTTCGTTTACTGTAATTAAGTTATAATTTTATAATTATTATATTATTTATTTTCGAATGCGTAATTCGAAAATCTTTCACTTAAACATTTTTCCATCTTAGATTATTAACTTTCGAGCCTATATTTTAATTTAAAGAATTTCAAAATGCCGCTTTAAAAATTTGACAATTAATTAATTAAAGGTTTTTTATTAGATTTAAAATATTATTTCAGTCTAAAATATTCCATTTTTAAACTATTCAATTTGAAAATTTTTAGTTAAGAATAAGAACAATTACTTAATATTTAAAAATATCTGACCGTTTATTTCAAATCCGTAATTATAAATTAAACATGCAAAACTAAAAAAAAAACTAAACTTTGAACGTTACAATTTTAATTGCAAGTCAAGTTGTTGAGTTTTTTAACACCTGTAATTCATAGAAAAATTTCGAGTTACTTGAAAAAATATTAAGAAGCATTAAAAAAATTCAAAAATTATTTCTAAATATTTTAATGATTTAAATTAATTAAAAAAAAAGTGTATACGAAAAATTAATTTAAAGAGAATATTTAAAAAGATTTAGAAACATTTACAAAATTATGAAAAATGAATGGGGAAAATTTTAAGAAAATTTTTTCTAATTTAGCAGGATTTTAAAGAAATTTTTATGAAAAATCCGAATTATTTTATAAGATTTTAAGACGTTCTGGAAAAATTTGAAAATTTAAAAAAATGTAAAACAAAATGTAGATTTTTCAATATTTTGAAATAAAATTTTGCAGAATTTTTAATTTGTTACTTTTATTTTAAGAAGTTTTCAGATTATAAAAAAATGTAATAATTCCAATTTTAATATCTTAAAATTGCTTGAAATAATATAATTCTAACATTTTAAAATGCATTGATTGATTCTTAAATTTAGAGCATTAAAAATAATGATGTGCATTTATATTTTTGGAATTGAATCTGAATCTTTGAAATAAAAAATGTATAAAAGTTGAAAAAAATTTTTTGGCAGTTGAACTGCATTTAATTTGAAATTGGTAATTTGAAAATTATTAGTAGCTTTCATTTTATACGTATAAAATTATTAAGCATTTAAATGGACAAATTTTTGGCTTCAGAGGTCAATTTTTACATTTTATTGTCAGTATTCTGGTTTGGAACCGGGAATTTTAGAAAATGAATATTGTTTTCGTGTTTTTTATCGTGTTTTAATTCAGAATTTTCAAAATTTAATAGTTCCTTTTTCCAAATTTTGGATAAAGAAAGTATTTTAAATAGTTTTGAAAAGTTTTTTGAATTATAATAGAAAATTTCCTTGCATTTTTCGTTGTAAATTAATCTTTCGATGGTTAAAAATTCAACTATTTGGTTAAAAGTTAAATTCTTTTGTTAAAATTAATTTTTTTGGTTGAAAATTCATCATTTTAATTGAAAATTCACCCCTGATTGAAATTCTAATTACTTTGTTGAAAATCAATTTTTTTAAACTAAAAATTTAACCATTCCAGTAGAAAATTGGACTATATTACTAAAATTTTTTGTTTTTTGGCAAAGAATTAGATTTTTATCAGAAAATTGAACTTCTATTTTTGATTTACAGTCATCTTTTTTGGATGAAAATTCATCTGATTGGTTGAAAATTGATAATTTTCATTTCAAAATTAAAATATTTGTTTAAAAATTTATGTACTTTGTAAAAAATTCGTCACTTGTAGGCAATTAATCTTTATGTTTGGAAATTCAGCTTTTTGATATAAAATTCGACTATTCCAGTTGAAAGATTTATCATTTTAGTTGAAAATTTATCAGTTTGGTTGAGAATGTTAATTTTAGTTAAACATTAATTTTTTAAATTTAAGATTTATTTATTTAAATTTTGATTGACAATTTATCTTTTTTAGTAAAAATTAAGTTTGTTGAAAATTCAATTTTTCAACCTGATAATTTAACTGTCTTCTAAACAATTTTTGTTAAATTTTGCTTAAAAATTCTATTATTTGGTTGAAGATGTCACGGTTTTTGGTTAAAGTTTAAACTCTTTTTTTTTAATTCGACCATTTGGTTGATTATTTCAATTATTTTGTTCAGAAGTAATCTTTTTTGACGAAGAATCTAACTGTTTAGTTTAATTTTGTCTTTTTGAGTAGAAAATTCGTCCTTACTGATTATTTTATCTTCCATGGCAAAAAATGAAAATTCATTTTTCTTCGTTGAAAATTTAACTATTTTATTGAAAATTCGTTTGTTTAAAAATTTAACTATTCCATTTCGAGTTAAAAAATTATATTTTTAATTGTAAATAGATATTCTTTGGTAGAAAATTAATCTTATTTAGTTGAATATTCAACTACTTTGTTCAAAACTCGTATTTTTTGCTTGAATCAAACTGTTTTTTTTTATTAAAAATTAAAATCTGCTTTCCTTTAAATATTGACATTTTTCGTTGAGAATCCGTCTTTTTTGTTTAAAAATAAACTACTCGGTTAAATCGTTAACTACTTTAAAAAAAATCATTGTTAGTTGAAGTTTCAAAATTTTATTTGAAAATTCATATTTTCGATTTAAAAATTGACTTTCTTCTAGAACGGATGACTTTTTAGCTTGAAAATTGAACAATTTAGAAGAAAATAAAACTGTTTGATTTTGAAAATGATTTTTTTTGTTGAAATTTGATATTTTTGGTTGAAAATTGAACTACTATTTGATTAATAATTAAACTATTTTTTTGAGAATTTAACTTTTTGGTAGATAATTGACATTTTTATTATTATTACATTAACAATTTTTTTTAAATGCTTTTTTTGGTTTATAATTCCCTCTTCTTCGTTGAAAATTAATTGAATAATTTTAATTGAAAAGTAATTCTTTTTAGACGAAACTCTAACTATTTGGTTGAAAATTCATGTAAATTACAGAAATTTTCAACCAAATATTTATATTTTTAAGCTAAAAAAACGAATTTTCTAGAAAACAGTGAAATTTTCAACCTGAAAATATGAATTCTAAAAAAAACTTTATTTACAACCAAATAGTTAAAGTTTTAAATCAAAATTAATTTTCTATCCAAAGAGACGAATTTTCTAGTAACAGTTAAATTTTTAACACGATAATATCAAATTTTAATGAAAGATGAAAATGAAATAGATAAATTTTCATTTAAAAAATTCATTTTTTCTCATAATATAATTTTTAAAGAAGATTAATTTTCTACTGAAAAATACGAATGTTTAACTAAAACAGAAGTGTTTACCTAAACAGTTGAGTTTCTACCAAATACTTTAATTGTCTATGAAATTGTTGTTTTTTTTTTACTAAAATTGATAAATTTTCAACCAAAAAGATACATTTTTTGCCCAAAAGACGAAAAGTTCATCTATGTTGGTTGAAGAGTCAACTATTTATTTAAAAACTTGTTATTTATGGTTGAATTGAGATGGTTGAAAATTCTTTTTTTTTTCTTTGGTTGAAAATTAATTTTTAAACTGAAAATTTGATGATTCCATTTTGGGCTCAAGAAATCCTTTTTAGTTGAAAATTCAACTATTTAATTGAAAATTCATCTTTCGTATTTTTGAAAATTCGTCTTTGTTGCTAGAAACTTAATCTTTTTGGTGGAAAATTCATCGTTTTTTTTAAATTTATCTATTTCGTTGAAAGTAGAACTACTTTGTTAAAAAAATTTATATTTTTTATGATTCACCTCTTTGGTTGAAAATTGAACTTTTTTGTTGAAAATTCGTTTGATTTTTTGTTTAATATACATTTTTACGTCTTAGACTTTGATTATTTTATTTTTGGTTAGTAATTTATCCTTTATCAGCTACGAATTTAACTATTTGGTAGATAATTAATTTTTGTTAGGTGGAAAAGTAATTTTTGAACATTAAAATTTGATGATTCTATTTAAAGTGCAAAAAATACTCTTTCTAGTTGAAAATTCAACTATTTAACTAAAAATCAATCGTTCTTCGTTAAAAATCATCGTTTGTGTTAAAAATTAAACTTTTTAGGTTGATATTTTTCAACTATCTTTAAAAAAATTTGTCAGATTAAAAATTATCAGGTACTTGAAGCGTTTTATATTGAATTAAATATTTTTGATCTATATTAATTATATTTAAATTAATTTATTAAATTATTAACGTGAAAAATCGCCTATTTCGTCTGTTTCAATATAATTTTGGGCTGTGAAATCTGAACTATAAAAAGTGGATCATTTACGTTATTAAAATTATACAATCTGAAATTTAAATCTTTAATTGTTGAGTAATATTTCAAATTAAAAAGGTTTAAATGGATGTTTTTGAAGTTCAAAATTACTTAGTTCAAATGAACAAGCTTAACAGTTCAGATTGACTGTTGTTACAAAATTGTTTTAACTTTAAAAGTGGTTTTTTATGGTGAAAAGAATATTTGAAAACTAAGGAGAATAATGATTTTTTTCATTATCTATAATTTTTAACCCTTTCAGTTGATCCGAGCCTTATATCATGATTGAATGATTTTTTTGATTGTTATTAATATTATTATTATTGCAGGAAAAAATCTCTTAGTCAAGTTTGCTTGCATGTAGAAGCAATAAACAAACGAAATCTGAAAAAGCCAGATGTTTTACCTGAATACAATTGTCTTGTACTTTCGCCTGCAAATTTTTGGGAAGGAAGTATTGAATCTTTTAATCAGGACACAAATTTAATCGGCACTGTATTTTCTTATCAGGTAAAAGTCGACATTTTTATTAATAAGCTAAAGTTTGTATCCTAGAAATTATGTTTTGGGGACGCCTCCTAAATATTTTTGCCGAGTGGAGAAAAAATGGTTAGGCCCTCTTTCAAAACAACTCGATATTTATTATTTTTCATTAATTTTTCGCTTTGGTTTATGAAAGGAACTTTTAGATTTTGGAAAATGTGGAGAAAATTTGGTTTACATATTTTACAACAATAAAAAAAAAGAATGTTTTGGAATTTTTTCGAGGGTGCTGAATTCTTTTTTGAATTCGCAATATAAAATTTAATAATGATGATTCTTCATTAAAAGTAACTTTATATTACTGTTATGTTACTGTTTTTATTTGAAATTAATTCTTTTTAACTAAAAATTTAACTATTCTATTTTTGGTCGAAAATTGATTGTTCTTATTTGAGATTTTAAATATCTGGTTAAAAATTAGTGTATTTTGTTAAAAACTGTTCTTTTTGGTAGAAAATTTAATCTTCTAGGTTGCAAATTCATCTTTTTGCTTAAAAATTCAACAATTTATTTGCAATTTTTTCTTTCTATTTACTAAAAAATTTTGTTTTGTTGAAAACTATAACTTATGTTTAAAAGTCGTCTTTTTAGGTTGAATTCCACTTTTTTTATTAAAAATTAAAATTGTTTTTAGTTGAAATATTAATTACTACACTTTTTGTTCAGAACTCATCTGATTTGATACAAAATTTAATTACTTGGGTAAAAGTTAAATTATTTATTGAAATTAATTTTGTTTTGGATGAAGATTTATCATTTTATTTAAAAATTCATCTCTTTGTTTGAAAAATCGTATTTTCTTTAGTCAAAAATCATTTTTTTTACCGCAAATTTAATTATTCCAATTTGGTTCAAAACTGATCTTTTTTTAGTTCAAAATTCAACTATTTGGTTGAAAATTTGTCCTTCTCTGTTGAAAATTCAACTATTTCATTGAATTTTTATGTATTTTGTTGTGAAATCATATTTTTTCATAGAAAATTAATCTTGTTTTTTGAGAATTACTCTTTTTGGTTAAAAATTCAAGTATTCCAGTTAAAGATTCATAATTTTTGTTAAAAATTAATCTTTTTGCTTGTAAATTCGACAAGTTTGTTAGCAATTTTTCTTTCTCTGAACTAAAAATTCTTTTTTAGTTTAAAATTCAACTTATGTTTGGTTGAATTCCACTGTTTATGATTAAAAATTAAAATATTTTTTAGTTGAAATATTAACTGCTGCATTTTTGGTTCAGAATTTATCTTTTTTTTTAATGAAAATTTAATTACTTGGTTGAAATTAAAATTTTTTGTAGAAAATAAATTTTTTTGTGAAGATTCAGCAGTTTTTTTTTGAAAATCCATCTCGGGGTGAAAAATAAATTATTTTGTTGAAAAATTGTTTTTTCTTTGGCATAAAATTTTTTTTCTACTAAGAATTTAATTGTTCTGGTTGAAGATTCATAATTTTAGTTGAGAATTCATCAGTTTAATTTAAATTTTATTTGTTTTTAAAACTGGAATTTAAGTATTCCATTTTTTGATCAAAACTGATATTTTTATTTGAAAATTAAACTATTTAGTTGAAAATTGATGTATTTTGTTGTGAAATCATATTTTTTGTAGAAAATTAATATTCTTGTTTGAAAATTAATCTTGGTTTTAGAAAATTCATGTCTGATTGAAAATACAAGCATTCTAGTTAAATATTTAACTTTTTGGTTGAAAATTAAATTACCTGGATGAAAGTTAAACTCTTTTTTTCCAAATTCATCTTTTTGGTTTAAAATTCATCTATTCCAGTTCAAGATTTTTCATTTTAGATGAAAATTCATTTTTTACTTGCTTGTTTAACAATTTCGTTTTGGTTTAAAATTGATATTTTTTAGTAAAACATTCAACCATTTGGTTGAACATTTTTCTTTCTTAGTTGAAAGTTGTCTTTGTGGAAAATTAACCTTTTTGTTAACAATTTAACTATTCCAGTTGAATATTAAATGTTTTAGTTGATAATTCATCAGTTTGTTTGAAATTTCATTTTTTACCTCAAAATTTATTCCATTTCTGGTTCAAAATTGATGCTTTTTAGTTAAAAATTCCACTATTTGATTGAAATTTTGTCTTTTTGTTGAAAACTTCAATATTTCATAAAAAAAATTTGTATTTTGTTGAAAAATCGTTTGTTTTTTGGTAGAAAATTAATCATCTTGTTTTAAAATTCATCTTTTTTGTTGAAAATTGAATTACCTGGATGAAAGTTAAACTCTTTCGTTCAAAATTCATATTTTTGGTTTAAATTACTCTATTTCAGTTAAAGATTCATCACTTTGGTTGACATTTTTTGTTGTGAAAAATTATTTTTCGTAACTAAAAATTTAAATGATCATGCTGAAAACGAAATTCTATTTTTCGTTGATAATTGTTATTTTTAATTAAAAATTGTTAATAAAAATTTAAATATTTGGTTAGAAATTAATGTATTTTGTTGAAAAATCGTCATTTTGTAGAAAAATAATTTTCTTGGTTAGAAATTTTTTCTTTGTATTTTAAAAATTCATATTTTTGGTTTAAATTACTCTATTTCTGTTTAAAGATTCATCACTTTGGTTGACTTTTTTTGTTGTGAAAAATTATTTAAATAATCGATGTTGGCAATATATTTAGGAATATTTCGTGATAATATTTTATTTTAATAGCCATGAAAAATTATAGTTGGAAAAAATTTACGATGCCTGGAAAAAATCTGGAATTGTCTGGGATTTTGTATCCAGGATTTAAGTAGAAACGATAATTTCTTGGACACAAACTTTAGCCTGAACTTAAACTTGGTTCAAAGCAGCGTACAATATGTATTAAAAAAAAACTATTGTTCTTTCATATTAATAAATTTTGTTTTATCTTGATAGAGCCTACAAAAAGGAAAAATTAGCGTATCTGAAATGCTGTTTGGAATGAGTTTAAAAGAAACAGGAGTTAAGAGATATCCTATTAGAGTTCGACAGAGAGTTCTGCAATATGCAGTTACTATATTTTTAAAGGAACACGATGCAGGGTATGAAAGTTTCATCAAAATTAGAATATATAATAAGGGGCCGTCCATAAAATACTATCTCCATTTGGGGGAATTCTCCCGTTGGCCCTTTTTTTTAAAGAATTCTTTTTTTTTCTCCCGTTTTTAGGAAATTTTCTCTGTTCAAGTCTTTTTGGTTAAAAATTCTGCTATTATGTACATATTTGGTTCGGAATTCATCTCGTTTTGGTTTAAAAGTCTACTGTTTCATTTTTGAATGAAAATTAATTTTTTTAACAGGAAATTTCATTGTTCTATTTTTGTTTACAATCGATTTTTTTGTTGTTGTAAAATTCGTCTTTTTTCGTGAAAAATCAATCTTTTTGGTTATGAATAGTTCTTTTTTGGTTAAAAATGCAACAATTTTATAGAAAATTGAAGTTTTTGGTTAAAAAGTAACTTTTTATTTGAAAAATTCTTTTTTAGTTGAAATTGGCTTCTCTTGTTTGAAAATTTATCCATTTTGTTAAGTAAATCAATAATTGGGTAGAAAATTAAACTATTTGGTTGAATATGACATTTTGGTTTAAAATTTCTTAGTTAAAAATTCGTTTTTT
>JAAAKG020182745.1:0-25742 GCA_010014905.2 Druon quercuslanigerum
AAAAATCACGATTTTTCTATCATAAAAAATGAATTTTAAACAAAAATATTAAAGTTAAATTTTAAATAAAAAAACGAATATTCAACAAATAAGTCAAATTTTCAACTAAAGAGATTAATTTTCCAAAACAAAACAAAAATCCTCGAAATTGTGAAACTTTAAAGACAGTAGAAGAATTTTTTGCAAAAAAGTTACATTTTCTATCACAAAATATGAATTTTTAAATAAAACAGTTAATTTTCAACCAAGCAGTTGCATTTTTCAAAAAGACAAATTTTCAAAAAAGAAGAATAATTTTCTTCGAAAAAATAAGGTTTTTCAACAAAATATATGAATTTTCAAACAAACAGTTGAATATTCAACTAAAAAAAGATCAGTTATAAACTAAAAATGTTGTGGTAAAATTTCGAATACAAAATTTAATTTAAAAAAATAAAAATAAAACAACAAGAATTTTCAACAAAATAGTCAAATTTTCAACTAAAATGATAAATTTTTCAGCCAAAAAGAAATTGTAGAACTTTCTAGCTAAAAGACGAAATTTCTGCAAAACGGTTCAATTTTCTACAAAAAAAGACCAATTTTTAAATAAGGATGATCAATTTTCAACCAGAGATTATTTTTCAACTAAAATTATGAATCTTCTAAAACTCATTTTTTTAAACTGAAAATTAAACTATTCCATTTTGAGTCTAAAATTGATATTTTTTAGTTTAAAATAAAAGTACTTGGTTGAAATTTATTCTTATTGGTAGAAAATTTAAATATTATGTTAAAAATTCGTTTTTGTTGTTAAAAGCTATTTTTCTAACTAAAAATTTAACCAATACAAATTGTATTGAAAGTTTTAAACCAGATATTTCAGTTTTCAACTGAAAACGATAAATTTGTAACAAAAAATAAAATGGTTTAATTTTCAGTTAAAATAATTCAACAACAAGAAAAACACATTTTTAACCAAATACTTCTGTTTTCAACAAAACATACGAATTTTCAACTCAAATGTGAATATATAGCAAAGAAAATTATTTTCAATAAATTAATTGCATTCTAACTTAATAATTAAATTTTTATCTGGAAAATATCAATTTTCCCCAAAAATTGAATCATTAAATTTTCAGTTACAAAAAAAATCATTTTTTAGAAAAAAAATTTTGTTTTAAAACAATTACATTTTCCAAGAATGAAATTAACCTGACAAAATAATAATTTTGAACTAATAATCATAATTTGCCAGAAAAAAGAAGAATTTTGAATGAAATATATGAATTTTCGGCTGACAAAGATAAATTTTTAACCCAAAAAGGAAAAAGTTACATTTTCAATAAAAATTAATTCTAAACCAAATTGATGAATTTCCAACTAAACGTTTCCAACTAACGTCAAGAAGCATAATTTTTTACCAAAAAAGACGAATTTTCAATAATTTTCAACTAAAAAAGGTAAACTTTTAACAAAAATAATATTTTTTAATTTACCTTGCTTCTTTCGTTTTTTTTTGTTTTTTGAAAAATCGTGATAAAAAAAATTATTATTTTTTTACTGGCAATCTAACCAGTCTAATTTGTATAATTTTAAGCAAACTATCTGAATTTTCATCCGAAAAAGATCATTTTTTAACGAAAAACAAAATATGTAGTTAAATTTGCACTAAAAGAAAGAATTTTCAACAAAATATTTCAATTTTTCAACAAAGAACTGAAATTTTATCTAAAAAGAGAATGTACGACGAAAGAAAAAAGGATTTTCAATAAATTACATGACTTCTCTACCAAATATTTAGTTCAATTTTGGTCTAAAAATATAAATTTTTAAGCAAAAATGGAATAGTTAAATTTTTAGTTAGAGATAAAATCTTTTTTTATCAAAGAAAATTTTTTTTTAACAATTACATTTTCCAAGAAAGAAATCAACTTTCAATTAAAAAAAAATAATGCTGAACTAATAATAATAATTTTCTACAAAAAAGAAGAATTTTGAATGAAATATATGAATTTTCGACTGAAAAAGATAAATTTTTAACCCAAAAAGGAAATAGTCACATTTTCAATAAAAATTAAGTCTAAACCAAATTGATGAATTTCCAGCCATAAGAATAAAGTTTCAACTGAAATTATTAAATTTGTAATCAAGAAGAATAATTTTCGAACAAAAAAGAAGAATTTTCAATCATTTTCAACTAAAAAAAGGTAAATTTTTGAAAAAAATTAGATTTTTTAAATTTACCTTTTTTCTTTCGTTTTTTTGTTTGTTGAAAAAACATTTTTCTAAAACAAAATTTACCTACTGCATTTTTAATTTTAAATGAATCTTTTTGAGTTGAAACTTAAAAATTTAATCTATTTAGTTAAAAATTAATTAATTATATTAAAAATTTGTCTTTGCGGTTGATAATTCATCATTTCAGTTTTCTTTTTTTTAAACTAAAAATCTAATCAGTCCCATTTTTCTGGAATATTTTAAGTCAACTATTTAAAATTTCCACGTAAAAAAGATTAACTTTCAACCTATAACAAAATACGTAGTTAAATTTTCACTAAAAACTAAATTTTAACTAAAAAGATGAATTTACGACAAAAAGAAAAGAATTTTCAATAAATTACATGACTTCTTAACCAAATGTTTAGTTGAATTTTGGTCTAAACAATATCAAATTTTTAAGCAAAAATGGGATAGTTAAATTTTTAGTTAAAAAAAATCTTTTTTAATGAAAAAAAAACTTTTTTTAAACAAATGCATTTTCCACGAAAGAAATCAATTTTCAACTTTTAAAAAATAATTTTTAAATAATAATAATAATTTTCCACAAAAAAGAAGAGTTTTAAATAAAATATATTAATTTTCGACTGAAAAAGATACATTTTTAACCCGAAAAGGAAATAGTTAAATTTTCGATCAAAATTAATTCTAAACCAAATTTATAAACGTTCCACTGGAATTAATAAATTTTTAGTCAAGAAAAATATTGTTCTATCAAAAAAGATGAATTATCAATCATTTTGAACTAAGAAAGGTAAACTTTTGACAAAAATTAGATTTGTTTAAATGTACCTTTTTTCTTTCGTGGTTAAAAAATTATTTGTTTAACTGGCAATCTAAACAGTCTAATTTTTCTGGAAATTTTTAAGCAAACTATCTGAATTTTCAACTTAAAAATATCAATTTTTAACCAAAACCAAAATATGTAGTTAAATTTTCACTAAAAAAAAGGATTTTTAAACAAATATTTCAATTTTTCAACATTAAAGGACTTCTCAACCAAATATTTATTTAAATTTTGGTCTAAAAATATAATTTTATAAGGAAAAATGGAACAGTTAAATTTTTAGTTAGAAAAAAATCTTTTTTATAAAAAAAAAAGAATGAAAAAAAAAATTTCCACGAAAGAAATCAACTTTCGACTTAAAAACTAATAATTTTAAACTAATAATAATAATTTTCCACAAAAAAGAAGAATTTTGAACGAAATACATGAATTTTCGACTGAAACACAACTGACGAATTTCCAACTAAAATGATAAATCTTTAACTGAAATTATGAAATTTTTAATCAAGAAGAATAATTCTCTAACAAAAAAGACGATTTTTCAATCATTTTGAATTAAAAAGGGTACATTCTTAACAAAAATTAGGTTTTTTAAATTTACCTCTTTTCTTTCGTTTTTTTTTTGTTTTTTGAAAAATCATTTTTCTATCTCAAAATTTAAATATTCTATTTTGGTTTTAAATTGATAATTTTGAGTTCAAACTTAAAACTTAAACTATTTAGTTGAAAATTAATTAATTTTATTAAAAATTCGTTTTCGCGGTTGATAATTCATCATTTCATTTTTCTTTTTTTTTTAACTGAAAATCGAGCCAGTCCCATTTTTCTGGAATATTTTAAGTCAACTATTTAAAATTTCCATGTAAAAAAGATTCATTTTCAACCTATAGCAAAATACGTAGTTAAATTTTCACAAAAAACATTAATTTTCAATAAAATATTTCAATTTTCAAATGAAAAACTGAAATTTTAACTAAAAAGATGAATTTACGACGATAAGAAAAGAATTTTCAATAAATTACATCACTTCTCAACCAAATATTTTATTAAATTTCGGTATAAAAAATATCAATTTAAAAAAAAAATGGAATAGTTAAATTTTTAGTTAGAAAATTTTTTTTTAACAATTACATTTTCCACGAAAGAAATTTTCAATAAAAATTAATTCTAAACCAAATTAATAAACGTTCCACTGACATTATTAAATTTTTAATTGAGAATAATAATTTTCTAACAAGAAAGACGAATTTTCAATAATTTTCAACTAAAAAAGGTACTTTTTAACAAAAATTAGTTTTTTTAATTTGCCTTTTTTCTTTCGTGATTAAACAATTATTTGTTTAACTGACAATGTAACCAGTCTAATTTTTCTGGCAAATTTTAAGCAATCTATCTGAATTTTCATCCAAAAAAGATCAATTTCTAACCAAAAGCCAAATATGTATTATAATAAAAATTTTAACTAAAAAAAAGGATTTTCAACAAAATATTTCAATTTTTCAATATTACATGAATTCTCAACCAAATATGTAGTTAAATTTTAGTCTAAAAATATCACTCTTTAAGCAAAAATGGAATAGTTAAATTTTTACATAAAAAAAATCTTTTTCATCAACAAAAACAAAAAGAATTTTAAAAAAACAATTACATTTTCTACGGAAGGAATCAACTTTCAATTTTTAAAAAATAATTTTTAACTAATAATTAATAATTTTTCACAAAAAGGAAGAATTTTGAACGAAATACCTGAATTTTTAATTGAAAAAGATACATTTTTAACTCTGAAAGGAAATAGTTAGATCATCAATCAAAATTAATTCTAAATCAAATTGATGAATTTCCAACTAAAATTATGAATCTTAAACTGAAATTATTAAATTTTTTAATCAAAAAGAATAATTTTCTAACAAAAAAGACGACTTTCCAATCATTTTCAACTAAAAAAGGTACTTAACAAAGATTAGATTTTTTAAATTTAACTTTTTCTTTCGTTTTTTTTATTTGGTTGAAAAATTATTTTTTGAACTCAAAATTTAACTATTCCATTTCAGTTTTAAATTGATCTTTTTGGGTTAAAACTTAAAATTGAAACTATTTAGTTGAAAATTAATTAATTTTATTAACAATTTGTCTTCGCGGATGATAATTCATCATTTCAGTTTTCTTTTGTTTTTAACTGAAAATCTAACCAGTCCCATTTTTCTGACTATCTAAAATTTTCATCTAAAAAAGATCAATTTTTAAGCAAAAACAAAATACGTAGTTCAATTTTCACTAAAAACATTAATTTTCAACAAAATAACTAATAATAATAATTTTTCAAAAAAAAGAAGAGTTTTAAATGAAATATATTAATTTTCGACTGAAAAAGATAAATTTTTAACCCAAAAAGGAAATAGTTACATTTTCATTATAAATTAATTCTAAACCAAACTGATGAATTTCTAACTAAAATGATAAATCTTCAACTGGAATTATTAAATTTTTAGTCAAGAAGAATAATTTTCTAACAAAAAATACGAATTTTCAATCATTTTCAACTAAAAAAAGGTAAAATTTTAACAAAAATTAGATTTTTTTAAATTTACCTTTTTTCTTTCGTTTTTTTTTTTTGTTTATTGAAAAATAATTTTTCCAACACAAAATTTACCTACTCCATTTTTGGTTTGAAAATAATCTTATTGAGTTGAAACTTAAAAATTTAAACTATTGAGTTGAAAATTAATTAATTTTATTAAAAATTCGTCTTCGCGGTTGATAATTCATCATTTCAGTTTTCTTTTGTTTTTAACTTAAAATCTAACCAGTCCCATTTTTCTGGAATATTTTAAGTGAACTATCTAAAATTTCCATCTAAAAAAGATCAATTTTTAAGCAAAAACAAAATACGTAGTTCTAAAGTAGTACTAAAAACATTAATTTTCAACAAAATAACTAATAATAATAATTTTCCACAAAAAAGAAGAGTTTTAAATGAAATATATAAATTTTGGACTGAAAAAGATAAATTTTTAACCCAAAAAGGAAATAGTAACTTTTTTGATAAAAATTAATTCTAAGCCAAATGGATGAATTTCCAAATAAAATGATAAATCTTCAACTGAAATTATAAGATTTTTAATCAAGAAAACAATTTTCTAACAAAAACGAAGAATTTTCAATCATTTCCAACTAAAAAAGGTACATTTTTAACAAAGATTAGATTTTTTTAATTTACCTTTTTTCTTTCGTTTTTTTGTTTCCTGAAAAATAATTTTCCTACGAAAATTTACCTATTACATTTTTGGTTTTAAATTGATCTTTTTTATTTGAAACTTGAAACTTAAACCATTGCGTTGAAAATTAATTAATTTTATTAAAAATTCGTCTTCGCGGTTGATAATTCATCATTTCAGTTTTCTTTTGTTTTTAACTTAAAATCTAACCAGTCCCATTTTTCTGGAATATTTTAAGTGAACTATCTAAAATTTCCATCTAAGAAAGATCAATTTTTAATCAAAAACAAAATACGTAGTTAAATTTTCACTAAAAACATTAATTTGAAACAAAATATTTCAATTTTCCAATAAAAAAAAGAAATTTTAACTAAAAAGATGAATTTTCGTCGAAAAGAAAAGAATTTTCAATAAATTACATGACTTCTCGACCAAATATTTAAATGAATTTTGGTATAAAAAATATCAGTTAAAAAAAAAATGGAATAGTTAAATTTTCAGTAAAAATTTTTTTTACATACAATAAAGTTTCCACAAAAAAAAAAACAACAAGAAAAATTTAAAGAAATAGTTAATTTTACAAAAGAGATGACTTTTTGACCAAGACGATTAATTTTTTACGAAAAAAGACGAATTTTCAACGTAATAGTTGAAGTGCCAAGAAACAAAAAGGAAATTTTACAACAAAAATCCCATTTTTACTCAAAACTTACCTTTTTTATATTCTCATCAGAGAAGGTATTAGATTTGTCTAAAATCTGACCCCCCACGTTTTTGTCAAATGTCCAAGTTTCGAGAGCCTCTAACCAGAAAAACAGGTTTTTATGAATGTGTCTGTGTCTGTCTGTTTGTCTGGATATAGGTCTGTCTGTGAGCACGATTACTTTTAAAGAATTAATCTATTAGAATGGCCTTTCGTAAACTCTTTTAGTGTCGGAAACTGAAGGTCGATTTCGTAAGTCAGCTCTTTTTGATAAAAATCCAAAAGTTAGATCATTTTATTCGTAGTATTCAAAAAGTTAAACAATTTATTTTTATCGAAAATTCGTAAAGATAAATTGTTTAAAACCAAAAATGGAGTAGGTAAATTTTGTGTTAGAAAAATTATTTTTCAACAAACAAAAAAACGAAAGAAAAGAGGTAAATTTAAAAAATCGAATCTTTGTTAAAAATGTAACTTTTTTCGTTGAAAATGATTGAAAATTCGTCTTTTTTGTTAGAAAATTATTCTTCTTTTCTAACTAAAAATTTAAGTACTCCATTTTTGGTTAAAAAAAATGATATTTTTAGACCAAAATTTAACTACATATTTAACTATAATACATATTTTGTTTTTGGTTAAAAATTGATCTTTTTTAGATGAAAATTCAAATAGTTTGCTTTAAATTTTCTAGAAAAATTAGACTGGTTAGATTGCCAGTTAAACAAAGAATTTTTTAATCACGAAAGAAAAAGGGCAAATTAAAAAAAATCTAATTTTTGTTAAAAAGTTCCTTTTTTAGTTGAAAATGATTGAAAATTCGTCTTTCTTGTTAGAAAATTATTCTTCTCAATTAAAAATTTAATAATGTCAGTGGAACGTTTATTAATTTGTTTTAGAATTAATTTTTATTGAAAATGTAAATATTTCCTTTTTGAGTTAAAAATTTGTCTTTTTCAATCGAAAATTTATATATTTCACTAAAAATTCTTCTTTTTTGTGGAAAATTATTATTATTAGTTAAAAAATTTTTTTTTGTCGTTGAAAGTTGATTTCTTTTGTGGAAAATGTAATTGTTAAAAAAAAATTTTTTTATAAAAAAGATTTTTTTTCTAACTAAAAATTTAACTATTCCATTTTTTTTTAAATTCATATTTTTTATACCAAAATTCAATTAAATATTTGGTCGAGAAGTCATGTAATTTATTGAAAATTCTTTTCTTTTTGTCGTAAATACATCTTTTTAGTTAAAATTTAGTTTTTAGTGAAAATTTAACTACGTGTTTTGTCATAGGTTGAAAATAATTCTTTTTTTACATAATAATTTTAAATAGTTGACTTAAAATATTCCAGAAAAATGGGACTGATTAGATTTTTAGTTTAAAAAAAAGAAAACTGAAATGATGAATTATCAACCGCAAAGACAAATTTTTAATATAATTAATTAATTTTTAACTAAATAGTTTACATTTTTAAGTTTCAACTCAAAAAGATTCATTTAAAATTAAAAATGCAGTAGGTAAATTTTGTGTTAGAAAAATGTTTTTTCAACAAACAAAAAAACGAAAGAAAAAAGGTGAGTTTAAAAAATTTAATTTTTATCAAAAATTTACCTTTTTTTAGTTGAAAATGATTGAAAATTCGTATTTTTTGTTCGAAAATTATTCTTCTTGATCACAAATTTAATAATTTTAGTTGAAGATTTATCATTTTAGTTGGAAATTCATCAATTTGGTTTAGAATTAATTTTTACTGAAAAAGTTACTATTTCCTTTTTGGGTTAAAAATTTATCTTTTTTAGTCAAAAATTCATGCATTTCGTCCAAATTTCTTCTTTTTTATGGAAAATTATTAATTATTAGTTCAAAATTAATTTTTTTTAAGTTGGAAGTTGATTCCTTTCGTGGAAAATGTAATTGTTTTTTTTCAATGCTTTCTGTTTTTGTTGATAAAAAAGATTTTTTTGTAACTAAAAATTTATCCATTCCCTTTTTTCTTAAAAAATGATATTTTTAGACCAAAATTCAATTAAATATTTAGTTGAGAAGCCATGTAATTTATTGAAAATTCTTTTATTTTCGTCGTAAATTCATCTTTTTCGTCAAAATTTCAGTTATTTATTGGAAAATTGAAATATTTGGTTGAAAATTAATATTTTTTTTAGTGAAAATTTATCTTTTTTAGATGGAATTTTTAAATAGTTGACTAAAAATATTCAAGAAAAATGGGATTGGTTAGATTTTTAGTTAAAAAAAAAAATGATGAATTATCAACCGCGAAGACGAATTTTTAATAAAATTAATTAATTTTCAACTAAATAGTTTAAGTTTCAAGTTTCAAATAAAAAAGATCCATTTAAAACTAAAAATGGAATAGGTAAATTTTCGTAGGAAAATTATTTTTCAACCAACAAAAAAACGAAAGAAAAAAGGTAAATTAAAAAATCTAATCTTTGTTAAAAATGTAACTTTTTTAGTTGAAAACGATTGAAAATTCGTCCTGTTTGTTAGAAAATTATTCTTCTTGATTAAAAATTTAATAATTTCAGTTAAAAATTTATCTTTTTCAGTCGAAATTTCATGTTTTTCGTTCAAAATTCTTCTTTTTTGTGGAAAATTATTATTATTAGTTTAAAATTATTATTTTTGAAGTTGAAAGTTCATTTCTTTCGTGGAAAATTTAATTGTTTTTTTCATTCCTTTTTTTGCTAAAAAAAATTTTTTTCTAACTAAGAATTTAATTATTCCATTTTTGCTTATAAAATTATATTTTTAGACAAAAATTCAACTAAATATTTGGTTGAGAAGTCATTTAATGTTAAAAAATGGAAATATTTGGTTGAAAACCCTTTTTATTTAGTGAAAATTTAACTACATATTTTGTTTTTGGTTAAAAATTGATATTTTTTAGATGAAAATTCAGATAGTTTGCTTAAAAATGTCTAAAAAAATTACTGTTTAGATTGCTAGTTCAACAAATAATTTTTTAATCACGAAAGAAAAAAGGTAAATTTAAACAAATCTAATTTTTGTTAAAAATGTACCTTTCTTAGTTGAAAATGATTGAAAATTCGTCTTTTTTGGTAGAAAATTCTTTATTTATTTGTTTATTATTTATTTATTACATCTTCACAACATTTTGAAATTTAAAATTGCTCCCTTTACGAAGACCTGTATATTTTAAATTGATTTTTGTAGGCAAAAGAATAGAATTTCTGCTTTTTTAAAAAGAAATAAAATGTTTGTTATTTTTTTATAGCACCAATCGTCAATCGAGACGATTTTTACATTCTCAGCATGATGAGACGGAATTATTTTTAGCGGATTTCTTTCAATCTCCACGTTTCCAGACCCTTTGAATCCGAAAAAAACAGGTTTTAGGATGGTGTCTGTCTGCCGCAAGATTTAAAAAAAAGATGAATACAAAAAAAATTTTGTACCTAAAAAAGATCTACCAATTTTTTTATTAATTTATTTTTGATAGGACGCGTAGTTTTTAGTTTTAATCGCAAAAAATATTTAAATTTGAAATTATTTTTTTGGAAAAACGATAAAAGCTATGAAAAAAAATCAATAAAATTTGTTATTAAAAGTTGTTCGTCAAACAAGAGATGCAAATTTGTTAGAATTTTTTTCTATAGCTTGCAGTTTTCGTTTTAATCGTAAAAATTAAAAAAATTAAATTGTGTTTTTGGAAAAACGACACAAGTCACGGACAATAAAGAATAAAAAAAAGTTATTCATCCAAAATATCAATTTTGTTTATGAGAATAAATTAAAAATAAAATTTAAAAAATTAATGAATTTTCGAACAAATAATTTAATTTTTAAAAGGTAAATTTTAAACCAAAAATTGAACACTTAAATTTCCAGTTAAAAAACGAATTTTTAACAACAAAAAAGGAACATTCAAAAATATGAAAATATTGAACCAAATAGATGAATTCACAGTAAAAAAAGATTAATTTCCTAAAAAAAATACTAATTTTATGCAAAAAATTATGAATTTCCAACCTAATAGTTTTTTGTGCTTGAAAAATAAACTATTAATTTATTTTATGGGAAATTTTTCACCATTGGTAGAAAATTACTATTATTGGTTGAAAATTTAACTTTTAAGTTGAAAGTTAATTTTAATGATAGAAATATGCATTATTTTATCAAAAATTGTTTTTCTTTCTTGTTGAAAATTCATTTTTTTATCTAAAATTTTAACTGTTTATTTAGCACATATTATATCAACATATTATATGAAATATAAACATTTTTTCAATAAAAATCTAACCAGTCCAACTTTTCAACCAAAATAGTTGAATTTTTAACTAAAAAAGTTTAATTTTTCACCAAAAATGAAATAATTTAATTACAAGTTAAAAATAATGTCTTACAAAAAACCAACTTGCAACTGAAAAAGATTAATTTAAAAGAAATGGTAGTCAAATGTTACATTTAAAAAAATTATTTATTTCAAAAAAAACTACTTTTAAATCAAAGAAAAAAATTTTCAGTAAAAAGATGAATAATTTTCTACAAATAAAAACGAATTTTCAACAAAATACTAGCATTTTCACAACCAAATATTTGCAAAATTATCCAAAAAATATCCAATTTTCACCAAAACTGAAATAGTTTAATTATCAAGAAAAAACAATATAGTTAATTTTAAGTTAAAACAAATAAACTGAAAAAAACGAATTTCTAACAAAATAGTAAAAATTGTAGGCATAAAATGGAATAGTTAACTTTTTTCAAAATCAATTTTCAACAAAAATATTTAACAAAAAAAGAAATTTTCAACAAAGCAGAAACACTTCCCGCCAAAGGAATACAATTTTATCTAAAAAGACTAATTCTCATCCCAAGAAAATGAAGAATATTAAAAAAATAAAATGAATTCTCATCCAAATAGTTTATTCTTCAATTGAAAAAGATCAATTTTAAATAAAAAATGGAATAGTTAAATTCTAAGTGTAAAAAAAATTCATTTTTACCAAGAAAAAAACGAATTTTCAATCAAATAGTTCAATTCTCCGCCAAAGAAATAGAATTTTCACGAAAATAAATGAATTTTCAACCAAAAATAATTTTCTACAAAAAAGACGCATTTTCAATAAAATACTACGATATTATAACAAATAGTATAATTTTTCTATAAAAATGATGAATTTTAACCAAAGCTGAAATAGCTAAATTTTCATTTAAAAAAATTAAACTGAAAAAAGTCGAACGTCTAACAAAATAATTAAATTTTTCAGCAAAACCGGAATATTTAAATTTTCAATAAAAAATTCCGTTAGAAAAAAAACAAAAAAATAAGATAAGAATTTTTTTTAATAGTTAAATTATTAAATTAGCGGTAAGTACTCAACAAAACTCTAAATTTAAAAAAAAAAATTCAAAAACTATTTGAATATTCAACGAAAAAGATCAATTTTAACCCAGAAGATTATTTTTAAAAAAACGACAGAATTATTAACAAAATTCGGGAATTTTCAACCTAATAGTTGGATTTTTATCCGACAAAGATCAATTTGCAACAAATAATAGAAGTTACATTTTCAGTTTACAAATTAAAAAAAAACAAAGGATTTGTTCAGCAAAACAAGACATTTGCCATCAAATCAATAAAATTTGATCTAAAAAGATGAATTTTTAACTAAAGAAGAAAAGTTTTCTCCCAAAGAAGAATATTTAAAAAATAAAATGAATTCTTATCCAAATAGTTTAATGCTCAATTGAAAAAAATCAATTTTAAACAAAAAATGAAATAGTTAAATTATTAGTTAAAAAAATGCATTTTTACCAAAAATCATCAGTTTTGTGAAAAAGATCAGCTATTCACAAAAACTGAAAGTCAAATTTTCAGTTAAAAAAATTAATTATTACAAAAAAAGCAACTAATTTCAAATCAAATAGTTCAATTTTCCACCAAAGAAAAAGTTTTGCACTAAAAAGATGAATTTCCAAAAAGATTAATAATTTTCTACAAATAAAAACGATATTTTAACAAAATACTAGCATTTTCACAACCAAACAGTTGCAAATTTATCAAAAAAATATCAATTTTTCCCCAAAACTGAAATAGTTATATTTCAATTAAAAAAAAAAATTAAATTAAAAAACGAATTTCTAACAAAATAGTTTATTTTTCGAGAAAAAATGACATTCATTCACAAATAACATTCATTTCAGTAAAAAAATAAGCTGAAAAAACCGAATTTCTAACAAAATAGTAACAAATTTAGGCATAAAAGGAAATAGTTAAATTTTCAATAAAAAATTACTTTTCCAACAAAAGAAAACAATAAGTTTTAACAAAAATGGTAGTAAATAAATATTCAACAAAAAGATGAATTTTCAACCAAGACTAAATTTTCTGTAAACAAAAAAAAATCAACAAGATGCACAATTGTTCTACTCAATACTTAAACTTTGAAGAATTTTTTTTTTAAATCCAATTTTAGTGGTATGTTTTCAACAAAAAATCTAAATTAAAAAAAATTTAATGAATGTTTAAAAAATATTTAAATATTCAACCAAAAAGACTAATTTCAACTAAGAAGATTAATTAAACAAAAAAAAATAACAAAATGCAGGAACTTCAAAGCTTCTAGTTGAATTTTTATCCGACAAAATGAATTTTCAACAAATAATGAAAGATACATTTTCAGTTTAAAACAAAAATTTGATCTGAAAAGATGAATTTTTAACCAAAGAAGAATATTTAAAAAATAAAATGAATTCTCATCCAAATAGTTTAATCTTCAATTGAAGAAGATCAATTTCAAATAAAAAATTAAATAGTTAAATTATTAGTTTAAAAAAAATTATTTTTACCAAAAAAAGAACGAATTTTTAATCAAATAGTTAATTTCTCCGCCAAAGAAATAGAATTTTCACGACAAAAAAATTAATTTTCAACAAAGAATAATTTTTTTTTAAAAAAGACGCATTTTCAATAAAATACTATGATATTAGAACAAAAAGTATACATTTTTTCTATAAAAAAGATTAATTTTAACCAAAACTGAAATAGTTAAATTTTCAATTAAAAAAAATTTTTTTTTTAAACGAATTTCTAACAAAATAGTGTAATTTTCAAGATAAAAAACATAGTTAATTTTTAGTAAAAACAAATAAACTTAAAAAACGAATTTCTAACTAAATAGTTAAAAATGTAGGCATAAAATGAAATAGTTAAATTTTCAATAAAAAATTACTTTTCCAACAAAAGAAAACAACAAATTAAAAAAAAATGGTAGTAGATAAATATTTAACAAAAAAGATGAATTTTTAACCAAGAAGACTCATTTTCTATAAAAAAAAAAATCAACAAGATGCACAATTCTTCTACTTAATACTTAAACTTTTAAGAATTTTTTTTTAAATCTAATTTTTGCGTTAAGTTCTCAACAAAAAATCTAAAATTAAAATAATTTTTTTTTAAATGAATGTTTAAAAACTATTTAAATATTTAACCAAAAATATCAATTTCAACCAAGAATATTAATTAAAATTTTTTTTTTAACAAAATGCAGGAATTTTTAACAAATAGCAGGAATTTTCAACAAATAATGAAAGATACATTTTCAGTTAAAAAAAGATTTAACAAAACAATTTCCAATTAAAATAATTAAACAAAAAAAACGAATGTTTAACAAAATACTTCAATTTTTCAGCAAAAATTTAATTTTCCAACAAAACAAAAAAATTAGTAAAGAAAATTTGGTTGAAATCGTTAAATATTCCACCAAAACGATACATTTTTAATCAAGAAGACTAATTTTCTACAAAACAAAAAAATTCATCAAGATACATAATTCTTCAACTTAATATTTAAACTTTCAAGAAAAAAAGCTTTTTTTTAATCCAATTTTAGTGGTACG
Source organism: Druon quercuslanigerum (assembly GCA_010014905.2). Taxonomy (NCBI): domain Eukaryota; kingdom Metazoa; phylum Arthropoda; class Insecta; order Hymenoptera; family Cynipidae; genus Druon; species Druon quercuslanigerum. Next base: position 14,847 of record JAAAKG020182745.1, read on the forward strand.
TTCTCAAAAAAATCTAAATTTGTAAAAAATAATTTTTCAAAAACAATTTGAATATTTAACGAAAAATATCAATTTCAAACAAGAAGATTAATTTAAAACAAAAAACAAAAAATGAATTTTTAACAAAATGTAGGAATTTTCAACATAATAGTTGAATTTTTATTCGAAAAAGATGAATTTTTAACAAATAATAGAAGTTACATTTTCATTTTTTTTTAATTTAACAAAACAAAGAATATTTTAGCAAAAAAATTACATTTTTAACCAAATCAATAAAATTTGATCTAAAAAGATAAATTTTTAAGTAAAGAAGAAAAATTTTCTACCAAAGAAGAATGTTAAAAAAATAAAATGGAATAGTTAATTAAAATTCATTTTTACCAAGAAAAGGATGAATTTTCAATCAAATAGTTCAATTCTCCGCCAAAGAAATAGAATTTTCACAAAAAAAAGAATTTTCAACCAAGAATAATTTTCTACAAAAAAGACGCATGTTCAATAAAATACTAGCATTTTAAAACTAACAGTATAACTTTTATCTAAAAAAGATCGGTTTTTCACAAAAATTGAAAAAGTCACATTTTCTGTTAAAAAAATTAATTTTTACAAAAAACAACTAATTTTCAATCAAATAGTTCCATTTTCCTTCAAAGAAAAAGTTTTGCAATAAAAAGATGAATTTTCAAAAAGATGAATAATTTTCTACAAACAAAAACGATATTTCAACAAAATACTCGCATTTTCACAATAAAATAGTTGCAAATTTATCCGCTAAAGAAATAGAATTTTCACGAAAAAAATGAATTTTCAACCAAGAATAATTTTTTTAGAAAAAAGACGTATTTTCAATAAAATACTAGAATATTATAAAAAATAGCATCATTTTTCTATAAAAAAGATCAATTTTAACCAAAGCTGAAACAGTTAAATTTTCAATTAAAAAAATTAAACTGAAAAAAATCGAACGTCTCATAAAATAGTTCAATTTTTCAGCAAAAATGGAATATTGAAATTTTCAATAAAAAATTCCTTTTCGAACAAAACAAAAAAGTTTGAGTAGTTAAATATTCAACCAAAACGATACATTTTTAACCAGGAAGACTAATTTTCTACAAAACAAACAAAAATTTCAGCAAGATACATAATTCTTCAACTTAATGTTCAAACTTTCAAGAATTTTTTTTTTAATCCATTTTTAGTGGTAAATTCTCAACAAAAATCTAAATTTGTAAAAAAAAAATTTTAAAAACAATTTGAATATTCAACGAAAAAGATCAATTTCAACCAAGAAGATTTATTTAAAACAAAAAAAAAACGAATTTTTAACGAAAAACAAAATATTTAAATTTTTATCCGACAAAGATCAATTTGCAACAAATAATGGAATTTAAATATTCAGTTTTTAAAAATTTTAACAAAACAAAGGATATTTTAGCAAAATAATTACATTTTCCACCAAATCAATAAAATTTGATCTAAAAAGATGAATTTTTAACTAAAGAAGAAAAATTTTCTACCACAGAAGAATATTAAAAAAATAAAGTGGAATAGTTAAATTATTAGTTAAAAAAATTCATTTTTACCAAGAAAAGGATGAATTTTCAATAAAATAGTTCAATTCTCCGCCAACGAAATAGATTTTTCACGAAAAAAAAAAATAATTTTTCAACCAAGACTAATTTAAAAAAAAAGTCGCATGTCCAATAAAATACTAGCATTTTTAAACAAATAGTATAATTTTCATCTAAAAAAGATCAGGTTTTCACAAAAACTGAAACAGATAAATTTCCAGATAAAAAAAATTAATTTTCAGCAAAGGAAAAACAAATTTTCAAAAAAATAGTTCCATTTCTAACAGAAGGGATGAAGTTTTAATTTTTGAAGTTGAATTTTTTCCGAAAAATATAAATTTTTAACAAAAAATTTGCAGTGAAGAAAATTAATTCGTTATCAAAAACAGAATTTGTAGAAATTTTTTTACATTTTCCACTTAATAAATAAATTTCTTCACTATTCCATCTTTGATTTAAAATTAAACTTTTTCAGTGTGAAATTAAACTGTTTCAAATTTCATTACAAAATAGAAGCATTCTTAAATTATGACCTTGACACTGAGTGGTTAAAATAATTATTTTTCAAATTGTGCCCCATTATAGTTAAAATTCAATAATTTTAATTTCAAGGGCCAAATTACCATCGCAAAAATTAAAAATAAAGCATTTCCTTGCAAGGAGACCAAGTTATTATTAAAAACAGTTTTTTAAAACCAAAAACTGACGTACAATAATAATAATAATTAAAATTACAAGATTTGACACTTCGTACAGAAACGCCGATAAACAAAAATTCGACACGAAATTATGTGAAGCCTGCACAAGAATAACTAAAAATCAATATAACCTAGTCCAGAAGTTTGATAAGAAGAAGCATTTCCTCGAAAACAACTGACTATTTTTCGTAATTGAATAATCAATAAAGGCAAGAATTTGTCAATAAAATAATAACCCCCACCTGATTTTCGTCTGCTTGACAGCTGATTTCAAGATGGCACTGTGCTTTCTTTTCTTTTCCAGATATAATATCCGCAAAATCTGCTCCGTTCTGCCATTCATCATTTCCTTTTGCGGTCCATCATTGAATATATTTAATTCCTTATTTTTCCACTCACAGATGGTTCGTATTTTATGCGATTTTCATCGAAATTTGGAAAATTGTAATACTCCCCTTGACACGCCGATCGCTGCCGATCGCGTCATTACATTTATGACAATTTATGACTATACATCTTTCTTCCGGTTTCTGAATGCGCATGCGCATCTTGAATTTCCGTTTCGATTGATTCATTTTGCAAAAAGTAGTTTGATTATTTGAGAGTCTTTTAAACAATTTCTTAACGTTCTTAACTATATGATTAGTTCTTAAGGTGGCTATCAGTCTACAGAGAATACAGTTTTGAGGTTAGATGCTCATTTCATTAATTATATCGAATATGCATCTTTTGGCATTTTAGCTGTAAAATTTGTTTATTTTTAAATACATTACGAGAAAAATAACAAAAAAATCGATAAAAACTATATTTGAAAATCGAATTTTGAAACCACCTTCATTCATAATTTGAATTTAAAAGTCTTTGCGCATGTGTTTTTCTTGTAAGGTAGTGACGTCACCTGGCAAAATGTCTACACATTGAGGGACAAAAAAACCTGGCCGGAAGCCGCCATTTTGGGCAGAGTTTCGCCGAGTTCGGCGCAATGTTTTAAATTGCTCTAACGCAGATCCTTTAAAATAAAATGAATATAATTATAAATGCATTGAAATAAATAAATAAAACCAGAATCAGCACCCGGCGGAAAGCTGATTTGTTTAAATTAATTAATAAAACAATAACCTCAACCCACATGCCTGGGGGTATTTGAATTTATTTTCATAAATTAGAAAATTAAAATTATAAACCCAGGGGATCTTTACTTTATTTAAATAAATTTAAAAATGAGAAAATAAAAACACAAATTCACATCATTTTTTATTTTATTCAATAAATAAAATTCACGACGTGTCGTGCGAAGTTTAGATATCATTTGGTAAATTTTGATTAAAAATAATTTTCATATATACAGTATGTTTTGAGGTTAGCCGCATTTTTCATAACTCGCACACCAACTTAAGTCATGCTTTCTTTAACTACTCGTATATCTAACAACAAAACATTATTAATAAAAAATTTAACACGATAAATCATAACGTATAATAATTAACATATATATTATTTTATATCTATAATCTAAAAATACTATTTTAGTTTATTGTACACACAATTTGGCCTCTTTCGAAGAATAAAACGCACCACATTGATCACATAATTTTTCATGTGTTTATTTTTCTTTCATTAAGTATCTTTATTTTATTTATTTTTATTGTAATTCTGTTGAAAAATAATAAAGTGCGTATTTCTGCATTTAAAAGTTCGCGCCAACTACCCATTAGCTACTGAAATAGGTACCGCCCCCAACGTACTGCGCATGTCAGAGATATCCGCGTTTTGATACCACTAACAAGCAATAATATAAATAGCATAAGACGAAAATTTTTTATTTTTATAACATGGAAAAAAATGATTTTTCGCCGTTAGTGTATCTGATTTTTTTTCTTTTTTTAAAACCTATATATAATATAAGCTAAATAAATTAGCTAAATATTAAAAATTTTGCATGAAAATGATCAGTTTTATTATTTAATTATATTTTAAAAAAGTAAAACCAATATGTAAATACACTTATAGTGAAAAATGATTTGTGTCCAATAAAAAAAAAAAAAAGAGATCCTGGCACCCTAAGGATCCTAATTTTGGGATATTTTCGTATTGCGCATGCGTTGCGTCCAAGTGAATTACAGACAGTTACAGATTAGATGGGGGAAATACAAGATCATTTAGACATTAAATGTTATTTTTAAAAGGCTATTTAATTAAATAATTATATCTTTGAAAGTTTTTTAAACATTTTTAACATTTGATTAAATATTTTTCAAAAACAGAAAGTAATGTAATATACTTTCGGTAAAAAATCATATCTTTTCAAGTTGTGAAAGGAAATTAAGATTCGTCTCATGCAATTGGTGCTCCTGCTTGGCCCTCGGCGGCAGACATCTTGCCTGCTCACGTCAAAAAATGAAATACCTTAAAGGATTGGTCACCGTTGGCGCGCTTATTTGAAATTAATAGTTTTTTTTAGTTTTTTTAAATAATTTTATACATTAAATAAGAATTGTGAAGTCCATAAAGATATTAAAAATTATTTTAAATACACATAAGTGATAAAAAATGTTAAGGAATAAAAATCAAAATTATTATTTTATGTTTCAATTAGTAAGTTTATTTTGTGATCAAAGAATTATTCCTAATAATTTAAAAAGAATTATTTGCAGCAAACCATTTTCTTGCACTTTTTATCACTTTAAGTAAGTATGCCAACTGTAACCAATCGAGTTGTTGGTAAGACGCATGCGCTTGTTAAAATATTGTAGAGATTTTTGATTGGCTCAAGCAAACTAGAACGCGGAACCCAAAAGCCTCAAAAGCGCGCGATTTTCAAATCCAGGACCTCAATCTCTTTCTTTTTTATTTAAAGACATATTAACATTGACTCTGTGAAGCTTTGAAATGTTAAGTAAATTATATTAACATTTAAATAAAGTTTTTACATCATTTTAACGTAATTTAACTCATTTTAATATTGAAACGCAGTTTGATTTTTTTTCTTTTTTCATACTAACATTGGAGAAGAGCATAACTTTATCTCATACTGGAAATTTGCCAGATATTTTCCTCGGAAATTTTCTAGAAAGAGATAAACTTATGCTATTTGCTAAAGTGAAAGCGAGCTTTTCCAACAGAACTGTAGAAGAGCCATCAACCTAAATTAGGTATTTTAGGCTGAGTGGGGGAATTCCAATATGTTTGCACGTCGAGGCCCAAGCAATAATATCAGTTGCATGGGACGAAAATTAATTTTTATAATAAAATGATAAAAATCATCTTTCATCGTAGTACATTTCAGTATTGCTTCCATTTTTTAAAAATCTTTTGAATTAAATATTATTATTAATAATTGAAAAATAAAAAATATTATCTCGATACACTTATGGTGAAAAGTAGTTTTTACTTTAAATTTGCAAACGAAAATAAAGATTCGTGCCATCGCCTACATGAAAGATGTATTCGTTAAAGCTAAGGGAATTTTATGAAAAAAGAATATACAGAATCCCCAGTTTAGATTCGTCAATGATTTATCCTCTGATTTCAAAAGATCTGTGCAAAAATGTAGGAGATGTAAAGACTGAAGCATTTTGTAAATTATAATACATTAACTTAATTCTTATTTGTAATTGCGACTTACTTATATAAGCAAATTTGACTTTGGATCATAAAAATTTATATATTTTAGGTTTTCTTTATTTGTAATGAAATCAATGACGTGGAGGATTCTGGTTTAAGCACTCTACTTTAAATTTCAATAAGACTGGATGCGAGGGGCCTACTGGAATTTCCTTAACTTCATCATGGGTCATTACGGTAAGCTTGCCGCTACCCATGTTTACCTTTACTCGTCTTCTATTGCGGCTGCGAGTGTACAATCCAGCAAGAAACCTACTACGATCTAATATTGCAAAGACTTCACCATCGGTTGCTGATAATACAATATGTTCTTGGGTTGGCACGGGCCAAAAGACGCTCTGCTTTTCGTATATAACAATTGGTTTATCCGTAGGAAAAGTGTATCTTCGAAGTTCAAGTAGCCTGTGCGGATTCATATAGGGAGTAAACCTAATAAATTGAAGTTGCTCCAATCCACATACAATTCCGTCAGAAGACTCAATCGTGGTAGGTGGAATCATGCACCTGGTACCGGTTGGAAAAGACCTGGACCTGTCACGAAGAGGAGACCTGGTCCTGTCACGAAGAGGAGATCTGGACCTGTCACGAATAGGAGACCTGGACCTGGCACAAAGAGGAGACTCAACAAGAGAAAGAGAGCTGGCAGGCGAAGAAGATCTGGCAGGAGGAAGCGTCTTGTCAGGAGAATTTTCTTGTTCCCTACGAGGAACAAAAACAATTGGGTCCCCATTGGGTAGACATTCGAACTGTGAACTTAACTCTGCAATGGGAAAGTTAAGGTTTTTTTTTAAAGTTCGTTGGTATGTTACGAATCGCTTGTGGCAAAATTGTGAAGCCAGACTATGAGGACATTGAGGGAAGATTGCACCAAAAAACTTGATGAAAGGTGGATATAATTTGTTGCAATTTAAGTAAATTGAAATAATCTTAAAAGGCAGCATTCCTATTGTATTCAATTCCGAATCGTTATTGCAACGTTTACCATTGATTTCAAATGGAATATTTTTGGCAGGAGAACCGACATTAATGCCTATAAATTTATTATTCTGCTGTATTTATTTGTAACAAAACTAACAAAAAATCAATCGAATTTTAACTAAAGATAAACAGTACAATGGAGATATTGCTTGACATGAGATAAAACAGATTTTGATTCTTTAGTAGCACATTATTATATTCCAAGAAGAAAGATTTTTTTATTGAATTAAAACATGATTCTTTTCTTAATAAAATTTATGCGGCTCTTGCAAAGGCATTTTTTGTCAAACGCAAAGATTAGCTATATCTGCATGACATCATTCTTCGGGAGAAAATACAAACTACCTAAATTATGAAAATTAAAAAAAAAAAGTAAAAATAATGTCTAATACATGCATTTCAATGTATAAATGTCTCCAAACGGCTTTCATGTATTATTATAAAATAATCATTAGTAATAATTACGAAGAACAGAATTGAAATACTCTGCGCAAATAATTTCTGCCTATTTCCGACGTCTTTGTATGTTTTGCGGTAAACGAATAAAAATTTGGTTTCTGATCTTTATCCTCCCTCGAGCCACAACATACTTTTAGCTAATAATCTACCTTCTTATTAAGGAATTCGCTGATTTCCAAGTCCATTCTTTGTTTATATATTTGACCCCGTTTGATTCGAGTTTCATTTTCGATTTCTCGCGTTTAGGCATTGATAGGTTATAGCTTGATAATCAGCTGCAGCCCTACTCGACCGCCTGAAAAACATAGAGATACTAAAGATAGAGTAGGCATGTCTGTAAGTGGGAGCGTCCACTGAATCAAAAGAGAGAGAGAATCGAATTGGTGTTTCTGTCTCTCTCTTTCACTGCGTACTGCGCATGCGTTACCTTATTAGATTAGCGTACATATGTATTAACGGCTGCGAGTAGCATGCTCCATTAGACAAAGACAGCAATGCCGAATTTATCGTCTCTCTCTTTCTAACGAGCGGACATTCCCACTTACAGGCGGTTTATGGCACGCCTACTCTATCTGTAATATCTCTATGGTGCAAAAGCGCTGGCTAAAGTTTGATGCCAGCCGTGAACTAATCCGTTGACGGCGCTGCTGCGCTTCTTGCTGCCAGATAAATTGGGCTATATGGCAAACGTAAATAAAACATGAAGTATTAATAAAAAATTAGTTTAAATAATTTACAGTGCACGTAAAATAAATTAATTATTATAATCTTGATTAAACGAGGTAATGACTAAGTTAAAGTTGTATAAATTTTTAAAAATTCAATTGTCAGGGGAATCAAATGAAAACCTGACTTGCATTAAATGTAAAACCGGATTTTGCAAATTTTCTCCCCAAGTTATTTATCTACAAAAATGAACGAAACCTCCAATCTCGAAGTTTCATAACATTTTTACTAAGACTATGGAAGTCCTAAAAAATGTTTAATTTTTAGTTGGCTGTTAAAACAACAGTTTTATTCATTGTATAATTTAATTTTTTCTCTATTCTATGATTTACATAAATAATTTTTAAATAAACATGCTTCTGTACATTGCATTTTGCAAACTAAATTTCAAAATAAAATTTCTGTAACTTATTAAATTTTTGTGTTATATCATTTCAAAAAAAGATTGAGTGTTATTACACTACCGGACCGGCGTAATAAAATGGAATGACACTTATTTAGCCAATAAAATAAATATGAATCGCAAGCCTCTTTTTGTTTGAATATTACCCAATTTTTGTGTTACGTAATATAAGTACTTTTCTTAATTCACGAAGAGATAATCGTTTATGATATTACATGTTCATGATAAGCAAATAGGATTTAATATCGAAATTTACAACAATGAAAAATTAGGTGATATAGCGATGAAAATAGATTTTTTAATTTTTTAAATATGTACGGATCTAAAAATGTTGAATCTTTCATCTTGTTACTTCTTTAAAAAAATTAAGTGACAATCTTTAAGTATTTTTCGAAAATTTCAAATTGATTATCAGACATTTATTATGGAAAAATGGTTATAGAAATTTATTATTATTATTTTATTTTTAAACTTTTGATTTATTTTTTATTATAAAATTATTTTTATATTTTAATTTTAATTATAAATTATTTTTATTTATAAAACTTATAAATTGGTGCGTGTAGACGTTTATAGACTTTTCTGTTAGCTGAGAGCTTTTTCTATAATACTACTTGATAACAAACAAATACCAAAAAACGCATTTTTTCTGAGAAATACATTTCATACCTTATTTTTGGATCGATTCTGATGAAACTTGGAATCTAAGGGGTTTGAAGGTCGCTGATTACAAATCTGCTGTAAGTTTGGCAAATTCCAAATGGCGTACGAAAAGCTTAAAAAAATAGTTAACAGAATCTGTTAACATAATTTAAATTTTTTTAAATTTAAGTTGCCAAATTCAAAATGGTGGATCGAAAAAGTTTTTAAAACACGCATTTCGCTCCAAAATTAGTAACTCGGGGATTTTCCATGATCCAAGATGTTGATTCCAAGATGGCAAAGTATATGTTTAAAAAAATGGTTTGATCTGCCATCTTTTATTCGCCATCTTGGATCATGAAAAAATAAAATTCTATTTGCAGATTCATGCTCAGCGAATAAAGAGCATTAAAGGGTTAATATTTTAATACTATTAATTTCTATCATTATTTTCCATAACTTTTCCTATAATAGTAAAAAAATTATAAGAAAATCATTATAGCTAGGCTTATAATGATTTTGCTATATTAAATTCATAATTGCCTTATTTGTTTTTAACATTTTATATTTATTACATAATAAGCATCTATCCGTGCATTTTTAAAGTAATATCTAAGTTAATTTAAAATCCGTAGTTTTGCCAGTAATGTAAAAAGTTTGGATTAAAGTCTAACTTTTAAATTCCGCATCTCATTCTCATTTTTAAATATTATTTTTTCATAAATCCTATTTTTTATTTCTTATTACTACCACACTTTATGTTTATTTAAATTTGTATATTTATTTCTGAAGTCGATTAACTACAATTTACAATGTTTAAATGTTTCATTTTAATTTAATTTTCTGTTTCTATCCTCAAATTTCTAAAAATGAAGTTTATATTACACATACATTTTTTTATCGAGAATTTAAACACTTATTCCAAACTTCTTTTGTAACACATATACTGGTTCACACATTATTTTTTCATATTTTTGAATTCCTTAATAGATTTTGCATATATTAAATAATCTTTATAGATCTAAGAATATATTATAAAAAATTTCAGGCCCTTTGTTGCCCATAAAATATTCGTTTATTAATTATTTCATTATTTTTCTCTTATAACCAATGAATTTGGCAGCAAGAAGAGCACAAGCGCCAATCGGCGGATTAGTTCAAGGTTTTCAGCAAACTTTAGCCAGAGCTTCTATGCCAAAACGAAACAGAACGGATAAAACCGGGGCCTCGGATATTGCCTTAATATTCTGTACTATAGTTAGTTTATAAAAAGAGCTTGCAAGAAAAAATTACCTTCACTTTTTAACAAAAACTTCCAGTTTTCTAACCTTGTATTTTAAAACGATTAAAAATTAACTTCGACGTATTTACAAGGCCCACAAACTGCACAGGATACCACCATTTTCAATTTTCATTACACTAAATAATAATTAAAGAAATTCTGAAAGATACAACAAACCATAAACGTCACATTATTGGGGTATTCCCGATACACAGCACTGTCCTGTGCTTCATCAAACTTCACTCAACGAAAATGCGCTCGACCAATCAACTTTACCTAGAAAGAGACAGGTGTATATCTCATATGTCTTTTCTCTCTCAAGATCCCATTTCCGTTCTCCTAACAGCATTATCGGTCTATTTCTATATGTCGATGGTCGCATAGGGCTGATCAGCTTTCTAAACCATAGCAAAGATATTATTACATAGATGCGGCGTTGAGCGCCATGGTATATATAGGTAGTCACTTTTTCTGCCATATCGAGGTGCTGCCCTCACAGTATTACAAAGTCCA
>JAAAKG020182756.1:0-25740 GCA_010014905.2 Druon quercuslanigerum
TGAGTCTCGTTCTCTAAATCTAACGTGAACGCTCTTATTAATCTATAGAGTGCGCCACTATAGTTCTTTGGCGCGCTCAACGTTTAATTTCAAATGAACTAATACAAATCTATTTAAATATAAAATAGTATCGTTACAATTTGTATTATTTTTCCAGAAAGGGCCTAGGGGGAGGGGGAAGCATGCAAAAGTTTTCCCTGCAAGTTTTAAGTTCATGTTACCACTATAGATGGGCATTGACAATCGAATTATATGTTATAGTCACCCATGAGAATAATTAGAAAAAAATTATGAAATGTTTAAAACAAAATGTAGGAGGAAAAAAAATATTTAAAAAATTTTCATAAGGGTAAAAAAATGTTTAAAAAATGTTTAATATTTTTTCTGAGGTTATGTTTTAAAGATAGAGCTCTGTTTTTTGTTGTTGAAAAAATGCACTTATTGACTACTTCAACACGTATTTCGCCCAAATTGTTCATAGGGGTACTTAACGGCTTAAAAAAACAAAATCTCGCGCGCGGCGCCGTGCGTGTATGTAGCGCAGCCTGCGATTCCAACCCGGCTTATTCTGATTCCGTTATTCACTTTTTTCGACGTGATTGTTAAATATTTTTTTCCATCATCATGCCGCCCGTCAGAGCAATGACTTTCTGATTCCGCGATTCACTTGCTTCAAACAGATCGTCAAAAATTCTCATGGCATCTTGATGTCAGCCAGGATACAACTTTCTGGATCCGCTTTCACTTGTTTTGAGATAATTGTCAAATGTTTGCATATCATCTTACAGCTAGACGCAAACTAACTTTCTGAGTCCGTTGTTCACTTTTTTCGATCTGATTGTCAAATGCTTTGGCCACATCTTAATGATTGTCAGTACACTAACTTTCTGATTCCGCGATTTACTTGTTTCGAACAACTTGATTATTATCTGTCACAAGTAATAGTTGTACTACATAGTTTTGCTTTAAAATACTTCATTCTTTGGTTGAAAAATGTTTTAAACATCAAATAAAGCTCAAATGTGCTGGCTGCGACACTTTCTTGATTAAAAAGAAAAGCGAAAAAAGATAATAAAAAATGCGACTGTAGCAAATGATTTTTCTCTTTCATTTAACTGTATAATTGTTGTTAATGACATTTTATGCCACAATTGTCGACTCCTTATTTATAAAAAAAATCTGAATAGTGTCTCTAGTTCTGACGAAGAGAACGCCTCTTTTTCCGACAATGACTCAATTAATAATGGTCCAACGTCTGAAATTAAACTTAAATCAAATGATGAAATTCCTGATGTTGAACGCGTTCAACTTGCTATTCAGGGGACTGTTGCAAATCACAAATATTGTTGCATCATCTGCTTCTCCAAAACAAATTTAACTACAATCCCTGAAGAAGCTCGAGTGCAGTCTTACATTAAGGAGAAAATATACATACCACAAAGAAATCGGTGCTGTGGAGCTCATATAATCAAAAATCGTATATTTGATGAAGATCTTGGTCTCTTCAAAGTGCATTCTAACACATCAAGTATCACTGCATTAGAGTTATCCAAAGCAATGGAAACCCTTTTTATAAGGTGTGATTAAGGTTTATTCGATAAAGCAGGTGAATATAGTTTTTCAAAAAAAAAAATTAAAAGTATTTACAGGGTTAAATTTGAAACAACTCAATGCTCTTAAAGAGATGTTGATCTCGCTTCGAAACAGCCAATCCCGTTCGGTGACTTAAGCACTCGTAGTTTTTTTGTTTAAATTGCGAACTGGGAACTCTAATAAAATGCTTTCTTCTATCTTACAGTTAGTAAATAAACATCATGTATCCGATTATGCTGCCAGTGTAATGAAATCTTTTGAAAATTACGTTTGCGACATCGCTTCGGTTTAAGTTCTCTTAATAGAGATACTCTTATTCAAGATCATACAACTGATCTGGAAAAGAAATTGTTCGACATTGACGATTAATTATTTTTAATTTGAGACGAAACTTACGCTAGACATCAAAAGAGCAGTAATAATGAATATCAGAGGAAATCTTACTCTGGGCAGAAAAAAGTTCCTCTCTGCCAACCTTTCACTATTTGTACCACTGTTGAAATTCTTGGAAAATACTTTGACAATCAGAATGATGCCGAACTTCTAACTAGTGTTATTGAGGATCCAAATGGTTTACGTAAACTCTTGAAAGAAGGTGATATTTTTGTTCTTTAATGTAGTTTTCGAGATATAGAAGAAAAGTTAAAGCAATAGAACATTTTAGATTTTCCGAAAATGACTGAAAGAGATTTAAAAATCTTGTTCACTGAAACATACCAACTTGCTCAAGCTATCTCATATTTGGCGAAAATGGTCGATGCAGATGGTAAACTAGGAATTGAGTATATGAAAGATGAGTCAAATGTGCTCAAATTAAAAGTTACGTCTCGTGACATTTCTCGCACGACTTACATATGCTTTTTAAGGTGCAAGCCCAATACTTTTGGAATTTCCGGTTTGACACATTACACATGTGAATGTGCTAATGGCCAACACACATTGTGGCAGTTGTTTATTATTTATTACAGCAACTATATTCCATTCATTGAAAGTGTCAGCGTTAATGATTAAAGTAATAAGCAACTCCTAATTCTCCTAATCCTAAGCACCCCAAATGGGGAGAGGTCATGTTATGCGCTATACGCAATACGCGCACGGCGCCAGATTTTGTTTTTTTTTATGCCATGAAGTACCGCTATGGAAAATTTGGGTAAAATATATGTTGAAGTAGACAATAAGAGCAGTTTAAAAAAAAACAAGATGTGTATCTCTAAAACCATAACTTCCCTAAAAATCATATTTTTAAGTTTTCCATTAGAGGAATTTTATTTCACATCAATGCCCATCTATAGTGGTAATATGAGACTGATACGTGCAGGGGCAACTTTTGCATGCTTACCCCCCTAGATCCTTTAATGTAAAAAGTTTTTAACGTAATGTGCTATGCTTCAAACGAAAACTTGGCGTCCCATACCAAAATTATTTAATTTTTTAATTTCTGATAAAATTTTTCACGATTAAAACGCAAAATATACGTGCTTTCAATCAAGTTTTCTCCAGAAAATTTTTTCATCTTCTCGAAGTGAACAACCTTGCTTTTTAATATTTTTTCATAGCTCGTTAAGGGGTCTACTAATTCAATATTCCTTCCAATTACTGCATACCCCTACATCCTTCTACATGTTTCAAAATATACGCATATATTCGCAAATATTCTGAAATATTATATTCCCCAATTCACCGATTCCTTCCTATCCGTTTACGGCTTTTTCTCTGGTGCCTTAGAACATTCATCCCAACTTTGGCATATAGAAACACTACTTTGCTACTATTTCAACAACAAAAAAACTGAATACGCTATCTCTCACGATTGTTTAATAATGCTTTTATTTTCTTGCTTTACCATGAAAAATATTTTTTAGCCTCTTCGCTAATTGGCTAAAATAATATATGCGCTAATTCAACTAATTGCGGCATAACGAAAAATGGTCTCAACGGCTTATTATAGACTAACATCCATTCACACCTTGTCTCTAAGATTGCTCGCTCTTATAGCCTTTCGTTCCTCGGTTCACCTCGCCTCGCCAGGCACAAAGCACCCTTTTCCTCTTTTTGCCTCGCGTTACCAATATCTGCATCCGCGGCTAATTCCTAATACTTATTAAATATTTGCAATATTAAAAACTTTCTTACATCTACTTCTTCTCCTATTTAAGATCTTTCCTTCTCCATTCCTCTTCCTCCTTCCTTCTCTTCATCTCCATTTTACCCAACACCCTGTTCACCCATTCTACTGCGCTTTTGTACCTTCTTTCTTGCGACAATACATCCGTACTTATTCCACTCCTTTTCACCTCCTCACTCTCCTCCGACCAGTGCTCTGCTTTTGTATCCACTTTGAATAATTCACACATAGTTACTGTTAAACCTTGACTTCCTTATTCTCTCCTCTCGTCCTGCCTTCTCGCTCTTTATGCCATTTATCTTAACCATCTCATTAACGTTCCTTCCGCTCGCATCCTTCTCACTTTATAAATCTGCATATTCTTTCGCTATAAAATACCTTTCCCTTTCAATCTGCATCTTCCTACCCCCTCTCCTGTTCTCCTTCTCCCATCAACATTCCTTAATCAGCTCAGTTTCCTCCCACCTTCCAAAAACTTCTTCTCATATTGACACAATCGACTCTTTGTTATAATATCTAACCCTTTTCTTCCCCTCTCCCTCCTGACAATGTAATTTTGGCGTATTTCTTGCGAACCTTAGTTTCCACTTTACATACCTCTCTTGTATCCTGTTTAACGTTTCTCTTTTCCTTCATTCCCAAACCTCCACTCCATAAAATAAGACAATAATCACTAATGAATCGAACAATTCTGTCCACCCCCCAAATCATCTTGAAACAACCTTTTTCCCAGACATCATATCTGTCTCATCACTAAATATTCCTGCCCCCCCTCTTTTATATGACCACTCACTGCCTTATTTCTCAAAAACAAGAAGCTTAGGTTCACAAACTCTTTCACCTCCTGCAACGTCTTTCCCTTCCCCTTTCACTTACCACCCTTGTCCCTCTACCTCCTTTCCTGAACGCCATAACTTTCGACTTTTCCAAATTCAGCTCTAGCCTATTCTAACCAAAGCGTCCTTTAAACCTCTTCATCATCTTCTTTAAGGCCTTCTGGCTATTTTTCAGAAGCACTATGTTATTTACATACACGAGTAACCATATCCTTACCCCTCCTACCCTAACTCCTCCTACCATTCCAGCCTCTAGCTTACTTTCCATATCCACTATTAAATTCTCAAAACGCGTTGGGCTAAGCCAACATTTCCCAAACTTTTTTTGCAGTTTTCAGGGAGGGACAGGGTCGTTACACTACATTTTTTTCCGAATTCTGGAACCCACGGCCTTATTATTCCTTTATTCTTCCTGGATATCTTCTTTTGCACACACGCTTTCAATTTCTCTTTCAAATCCTCCCAAAGCTCTTCCAACGAAGACCCTTCAAACCGTACCTTCCCTAACTGCTCATAATACTTCTCTATCGCATCCCTCGTCCAGCTAACCCTCTCCCCTAACAAAACTTCCTCTCCGCCTTCCCTTCCGCCGCTCTTTCCCTTTATCCACACTGCGATTCTCTCGGTCTCCTCCCACAATCGCACATTCATTACTACATAATCTATCAGCGATACCTCCACCTTGTTGACACATGTATATTCACTCTCTTTGTCCTCATTTATTATACCATTTAGCAGCGCCCAGCCTCTATCATCCACAAAGTCGCTTAGAATCTCACTTAATGCCTTTATTTGTACGCCCCCCTCTCCCATTCCATGAACCTTATCCTCTAATCCATCCATAACCCCCGTTATAGTCTTCCCACTAGCTATTCCTTTTTTTCTTGGCTCTCACCGCCTCATGTAGCCTCCACCTGTACCTCCTTGACAACTTTGGCTCTACTCTATCACATTGCTTTCTCTCTAATCACGTCTCAACCAAACCCACCACATTAAATTCCTGGATATACAACCAGAATTTCTCATCTTTCTTCTTTACTCCTACTACGTTCCAGTACAACACCTTTACCACTCCTCCACCCTGAGGAAAAAGCTGTTTCTAAGGAGTATAAAGAGAACGTATTATACGTGTATAAAACTTGACCCCCCCCCCCTCCCACCAGGACTGCCATAATAAATTTTTTAATTTTTTTGGAAAATCAAAAATTCAAATTATGACCAAAAAATTTTATTTTCTTTAAAAAAAAACACATTTTGGACAAAATACATAAATTTGTAACCAAATGGTTAAAATTTCTACACAACCGCTGAGTTCTTAAGCCAAAAATATGAATTGTCTATAAAACAATTAAATTTTTAACAAAACAAAAGTTAGTTTTCTTCCGAAACAGATTGAGTGTTTCACCAAAAAGCTGAAATTTTCGCCAAAATAAATCAAGTTTTGAACGAATTTTTAAGTCAATGAAGAAGAAGAATTGAAACTTTTGAACAAAATTGTTAAATCTTCGACAAATTAATTCACTTTCATGTCTCGTGAACAACCATGGAGTTTCAACCGCTCCGCCCCACTGTAAGTTTAGTATATATAATATGTATACATATGGTTGAATTTTTAATTTTTTGAAACACATTTTTGAAGGATAAAACCAAAGCCAATAATCAAAGATACTTTATTAAAGATTTAGTTATATTCTTTTATGTCCTAATACGACAGCAACGACAGACACATACCGAAGTAAAATCCTTGTTTGTCTATCAGTTTGTCTGATAACGACATGATATTATGAATTTAGCGAAACTCAATTTTCACATAACATTATATAACATTTTAATGACTTTTCTCATCTTATTTGATAAAACGCGTGGTTTTTGTTCTAATCGTAAAGGATAACATTGAAAATAAAAAATAAAATCTATGAAATATTGAAACAGATACGAATGTAAATAAATGGACACAAGTTGTTCACCAAAGAAATATCGACCAATTTCTTATAAATTATTTTTTAAGAACGTACAGTGTTTATTTTCATCGTGAAAAATAATATTAAAAATAAACAAATTAAATCTTAGGATATGAAACTCAAGGTGCAATAATATGTTAAATAACAAACTTGTTTGCCTAAATAATAATAATAATAAATATTGAGGTAATCATGAAAAAATTCCCTTCTTTTGCCATATCTGAATGAACAGTCCAGCATCGAGGTACAGATATATATTTATATTTATATTATCTATATTGTATTGAATATGATAGAGTTGACCGTAATAAAGAAAAATTGCGTTCCGGGAAATGACTAATCCAATGCGCAGCACGAGCAACGTGATGAGAATTTGTGCGTTAAAGCCAAATGAACTTAAAAAAAGGAATATGCAGTCACCAAATTACGCACGGCGCAATCGGGAAATTTACTGGTCAAAAAAAATTTCCAAATTTTTTTACTGGTGATGAGCAACAGCTGCAATAAAGGATATGAAATCTGAGTGTTATAAACAAATTATATTAATGCAATATCGACATCGTAGAAATTTTGCTTGTAAAGTATATTTGTAACTTTAATTTGCTTGATTCTAATGACGCGATCATATTTTACCATGAAAATCTGTTGTCTTGTATATTTTTTTTATTATATAAACAAATTATGTGAATAAATGCATAGTTTAGGCATTTATTAGCCGAAAGTAAACGTTTTTCTTTCTCAGTATCGTTACATTATATTAGTGGTAAAAATTAGCGATAAAGATTGGTCATTTCATATAATTTGTTTATTTTACAATCAAATTTTATAAAGAAATATATAGTTTGGTAATTTATCAAAATAAACTAATCGTTTTTCTCTCTAATCGTCTTCATATTAGATAAGTAGTGATATTCAGTGACAAAGAATGGTCCATCGATATTACTTGTTTATTTTGTAAACAAAGTTTATAAACAAATGCCTAGCATGACTATTTATAGCCAGAAGGCAACGGTTTTTCTTTTTAGTCGTTTTTAAATGATATTAATGATGATTTTTAGTGATACAGACTTAACATTAGATATTATTTATTTATTTTATAAGATAAAATTTAGGAACCAGTCCATAGTTTATAAATCGATAGGAAGCAAATAATTGTCTCTCATTCTTAACGCATTTAACTTATATAAGTAATGGTTTTTAGTTATGAATAACTGTAATTTGATATAATTTTATAATTTTATAAACAAATGTTATAAATAAATGCATAGTTTAACAACTTATAGACACAAAGTAATCGTTTTTCTGTATGATCGACTTTGAATTATATATGTGATAATGTTTAGTGGTTAAGATTTCTAGTTCAATATTATTTGTTTATTTTGTTCGCAAATTTTATAAATAAATTATTAGTTTGGCCATTTGTTTACAGAAAGTAATCTTCTTTTATTACTGTATTCAAATTATCTCACTGGAGATATTTTATGATGTTCTGGAAGAATTAGCTCCCAAATAATCTATGAATGGCCAAAATATGATTTCATTTATAAAATAAACGAATAATATCGAGCGAGAAGTCTTCACCACTAAACGTCATTACTTATAGAATTTGAAGACAATCATAAAGAAAAATGATTACTTTCTATCTATAAATTGACAAACTATGCATTTGTTCATATAATTTGTTTATAAAATAAAATAAGAATATTTGTTGACAATTATTCGTCACTAAACATCACTACATATGATTAGAGACAAAAACGATTATTTTCGCCAAAAAATGCGTAAACAAGCAATTTCGACTCACAAACATACCTAGCAGGCAAAATTTCCATGTTGATATGTTTTAATGTAATTTGTTTATTACGATTAGATTTGATATCCTGTCAATTATTTATATTCTTCAGATACTTAGACATTTATTTTGATCGTGAATGAGATTAATTAAGTTATTTATTTAAAGATAAAAAATAAAATTAAAGAAGAATATCTCATTTTTACTCTTTGTTTATTTATATAAAAAATAGAATAATTATAAAAATGGAGTAATCTAATCTATAAACAATCTTATGCAAATATTGCTGATCACTTCTAAAAAAATTTTTAAAATCGGTTAAGAATTGCCCTGTCCGATCTTCAGTTTTTTTTATGCCGAGATTATCCTCAGCGTTTTTACCTGAAGTGGTTTTTACCTTTTGTCTTTTATGTGTACACAAAAAAAAATGCTGCTGGAATTTTAGTAGTAAAATTGCAATCGATTGTCAAACTATTACGTCTCAACATGGTAAAAATGGATTGTGAACTGTCAAATCGCGTTCTGCAGCGATATGGGCTTACGTTTGGACATAATAATTCATAGTTACGCTTTGAGGAGTTACGGCCTGTTGTAAAATTACATTATTCTACGACGGAAATTTTGAGACCAAATTTGAAACTCACAAATCCACATCGTTCAACAGTAAAAAAGCCACTCTGATTCAAGAAAAATTTAACGAATAGCAGTTTATGTTTCGAAGCTGAAAATTAGAAACTCTTCGTTAAAAAAGTTCGAAATTTCTATATATATTTTTCATCAAAATAAGAATTAATGTTTCAAATATTTAATTTGTTTTGTATCTGAGTGACTTTGTATGGCACTTTTGTATGTCAAAATTTGTTCCACATGTGTGATTTCAGAGAGCGCATTTCGATTTTACTTCTTAGGGTGTGGTGCAGTTACAGTAGGGCGCCAAAAAAAATTATTGGAAATCGGAAATTTGAACTATGTGAAAAAGTAGGCTATTAGGACCCTGAAAAAGTAAAATCATTTTAGATTTGATCAAGCCTTGATTGAAATCTTGATTTTGCGCGCTGTCATCGTATGCTTAAAAAAATTATTTTCATAATTTTAATGTTTTCGTAAATATCAAATTTTTTACATTTCTGAATGCCTTAAGTCGGCAAAAGTCGGAAGACACATTGAAATGTACAATAATGAAATCTAAATATATCTTTTTCTAGGATCTAATATGGCGGAGAAGTATTTAAAAATATTACTCTAACTGCTTTAGATGTGATATCTATAGGTTTTCGAGAGCGCTGATTGCAAATCTGATGTCATATTAAACAAAATAGCGGATCTAATATGGCGGAAGATTATTTAAGAAAATTATTCGATCAACTTGAAAGGCGTGATCTAGGGGTTTTGCAGGGCGCTGTTTTAAAAACTGACATTTTAATTTCAAGAAGCAAAATGTTAGATTCATTATAGTGGATGAAAGCATTTAAGAAAATAATTTTTTTAATTCCTACATCAAATGAAACACTTTAGTCCTCAGGTAGTCTATATTAATACTAGTTATCAGTATTTACTACGAGGATGTTGCAGTACGATTATCAAAATGTATTTAGTTCGTATTTAAATTTTTTTCTTTCTTATTGTGTTTTTGCTTAACTTTTAATTCTATAGATTATGCTCTTCTTGATGTGTGAGTTCCCCTAGCCTGTAATGTTAAAGTCGTTTTCAGGCTTATTAACTAAAATCTTGTTGACATTCTGTTGGCAACTTTAAATGTTGCATCCCGTTTAAATCCGGGCGAACTTATACTGATCATTCAAGATATTAACTCTGACTTGGATATTGTTAACATCCAATTTCAGTTTCGATACAATTTATGAATCGTCACATCCAAATTCAAAACCAAGGCGTTTATAAGTCAAATCCGAATTAATCATACTTTTTCTGGGTCCTTCTGCACTACTTTTTCACATAGTTCCATTTCCGATTTTCAAGAAATTTAATTCGACTTACCCTATTTCACATTCGATTTTAATTTAACTGTTAAAATTCCGACAGATTTTTAACGGTGTAGGTGAAGCATGGATTTATTTCGACTCCATCAGAGTTTTTCTACTCCATTGGGATTTAACAGTTATTCAACAACTTCGCATTTTCAACAGTTTTGATAAGGCTATTTTGCTTTTCCTCTTTATTATCCAGAAACGCTGGGATTAATAAACTCATGTTTTTTCTCACTTGTGATTTTTTTTTTGTAATAGAAGATTATTTTCCAAACTTTGACAAGAATTAAACTTATCTGATACGTGCGATTATTTCTTTTTCATAAAATATTATCTTCAAATGCTTTTGCATTTTTTTAATAAATCCAAAGCATATGAATTTGCATTAAAACATTATTTAGTACACGAGTAGCTCCTAAGGACCTCTAGCTTCTGTGATTGTCTCTGTATTTTCATTTTAAATCATATTGCAGTAAACGTTTTTTCTTCCTCCCGTAAAATTTCTGTTTTTGGATTACTACCTATTAGTTCTAATTTTCGGTGCCTAAATTAGATTAGTAAATAAATGAAGCATTCTGTTATTGCACGATAAATAAAAATCTAAACTTTTGTGCAAATAAACCTCAAGCATGCCCCCTCCCCCCTACTCACTCCTTACACACAGTCCTCTCTCATTTATAGAAAAATATAAATCGCGACACGATCACGAAGCTGAAGTTTAAAAAATCTGTACAAGTATTCACGTTCATTATATTATCCTCAATAATACTTTTTCCAGAAGAGCTAATGATAGCTACTAACAAGCACCGAAGGTGCCTTCATTGAACTAACCAATAACGATCAATCTCGGATGTTGGCGTCGTTTATTAGCTTACCAAAAACCAACTTGCACAATTTCTGGTAATGTGACTGGTAATTACTGTAGAAGTAATTACGTGAATGCAGCGTTGTTCTGGAACGCTATGTTTGTGGGTTGTCAGTTAACGTTGAAAATAGCAATGGCTTAAATCCACACGTCGAGAACCATACCCGTTGACAAACAATAAAAGTTTAAATTGGTGCCCTCAATGCTCACAGAATAAATGATTTCAACAAATATTATAATATTTGACCTGAACAAAGCAACTATTACATTGATACATTTTTCGGAACGGTTGTGAATTATTTGGTTTATTAAATACATACAGACAATCAATTAAATTTAATCGGAATCGAGTTACGATTTCATTTTAAAATATCCTATTTTTACGTTTTTTTGTGTTCAAGTATTTATTATTAGTTGTTCTTTCTAACCCAAAAATGTCTCTCTCCCTCCCAATTACAGCATGTTGGGTATTTCAACACGTAATTTAATTGCATAGTAGAATAACGATATTTGTTACATATAATTGACCTAAAGTACAAATTGCTCATGTAAAAATTGTGTTGTCTTTCAATTACAAAGTTTTAATTTGTAACTAAATTTAATTTTGCAGGAAAAGTAAATGAATTATGTTGAGCATTGATCCACCATAATTAATTTCAGGGTGATCCTGACTTTACCTCGAGAGGTGGCGATACAGAATAAGAGGAAAGCAGAGAAGAGAGAGAGAGATGGCATTTAATGTTTTAGCAACCGTAGATTGGTCCTTCCCATGTACTATTTAAGCAAAGTTGAAGCGAGCTTACCACAAAGTTACAGTTACTCTTCTACAAACCCTCTATGTGTATTTAAACACCCCCTCTCATTCCTAAATCAATTTTAGTTGTTAAATATTAAATGCTCAAAGTAATTAAATTAAATTCTATCTATGTGATTTCCCTGAAATGTAATTTGCAAGTCAAGTGAAACTGCCGCAAGTGATCGATGTCACAAAGCAGTTTTTCAATGATATCCACATGGAATTCGAACTAGATAAATGCAGATTAGTAACCGCAAAGTTAGAAAAGAAGTTCGAAAATGACATAGAGGCAATTGCTGCGAGTGAGTCATATAAAGATCTGGGTATTCTTGAATCTAAGGGTATTCGGCATACGATAGTTAAGACAGACCTAACAACTGTCTTCTCCACGAGACTTAGATTGATTATGAAGAGATCTTTTAATTCGGCAAACAAAACCAGGGCAATCAGAACCTATGGCATCGCTGTCTTCACGTACACACACTTGAATTTCTTATCAGAGGAAGCCTTGAACTTCGGGACAGATGCTATAGAGGAATTAGGAATACAATAGAGACAGAAACTATCCACGGCGAGTACCCGAAAACGTTTGATGAACATGAATTGGATAGTGGGGCATCCAATATTTTGCTGAGAAAGGGTGTTCTGTATCCAGAAATGGAAGGATTCGTCATTGCGATGCAGGACACTGTTGCATTATATCATGAACAACTTGCCCTAAATCTAGAACTGATAACAGAATGGTTCCTTTCTATAGATACATTCCAATGCCCGTTTTAGAAAAAGAAGATAGCAACTTATGCATACATATCCATACATATCATTACATTCGAGCCTATCTACCTGACAACGTGATGCGAGAAAAAAAGTTGGAAGAGTATACATCATCGATACTGCTTGTCCGCTTAACTGAAATTTGCAGTCAACCTATACAACCAAGATCATTAATTATAGCGAGTTAAGGCATGGAGTAAAGGCCATATGGAGGATTGCGAATCATACATCTATTCATCTTATTATGATTTCGACTACAGGCAATGTGCACGAAAGATGTACCGAACATCTTAAACATTTATGAGTCCGTAGATTATTCGCAGAAGCTCAGAAGGCGGGTTTATTAAAGACCTGTCGCATTGTAAGAAACTTTCTCGACGATCAGGAAGCAAGCGATTAAGAGTCTGTGAAGTGGCATACGGTAGCTCTAACAAAGCATCCAGAGGTGACTGCTGACACCTTTAAAGCCCGCGGCCGCTGTTTAATTATGGCAACAGTAAGGGGCGAGCTCTAAAATACACCATCCTCGTACTTGTATACCTAAACGATCATCGCAGGAGGTTTCAAGCTTCGTATTAAATTAACTTATAACATCCTCATCTCAGCAGTCGGTGGCTATAATGACTTAGCCCGTGACTATGATGAAAACCGGGTTTACCCGAGTAAAAGGTTCAAAAATGATAAACACAATCAAAATATAATTTAAAGAGAATCTGTATTATCAGCATAGTAGTTACTATTGATCAGTATAGATGTCAATCCAAAATCTGTGCAAATAGAAATTAAAACTATCGATCAAGTTAACTCTGAAAATTTTTCTATGCACCTTTATCGAGGTTCTGGTGGTTCGGATTTCACATTAAGCTGTAGGTCTGAGAATCGTGTACTTGGCTGCAGCCCAGTACGTGAATTATGGGGTATAAATCAGGCTTGCCCAAAATATAAAATTAGACACAACGCTATTATCAGCTCATTTGATTGCATTACATGAATGCCTCCATGCCTGATAATATACGACTATACTGGGAAAGCCCCGTGTAGACTATTCAAAAATAAAAATCCAAATTTGACGAAAATGCCTTCGACATATTGGGGTGTAACCATCTTAAGCCTGAGACATTTATTATAATACAAGAAACCCATGAGCAATAATTAATTATCAGGTTTAATCTGATATCCGCCCTTAGTATAATTTCTTATATATAATTTATTTTGATAAGGGAGGGCTCTATAATTAGATGAGGCAAACTGGTTTAAATATACGCCGACCCTCAAAATTACGCGAATTCGGTGTTGTTTCGAGTTGCAAAAAAATGAGACAGCGGAAAATGATAATGCAGATGTGTTTCTGTTATGATTTCATCATTAAAGTATTCTCGTTTTGAGATCAAGAAACCTACTTTCTAAAATATATCACAATGAGCTGCAAACAAAATAATCGCTCTGTGTTTTTGTGAGTAAATAATGTTTAATTTATGGAATATTTTATTCGCACTACATGTATATGAAATTGGCTTTTTAAATTTAATGTATATGTACAATATATACCGATTTTAGTAAGCTGATCACAAGCCAGATCATATGAAACGTAATGGACCTTCCCAATAGACTAGTCTCTAAAATATTCCTTCCTCGTTACAGTTTCCTCGGAGGATCGGAACTGCTCAAGATAAGAGTTAATTTTTTCTGGTATAGTCAAAGATAGTGCTTCATGGCACTTGATTTTTTGCAAATCTAGCGGTTTTAGGATTTACATAATTGACCAGTAGCTACTCGAAGCGGGAAAATTGTCGACTTCGGTGCTAGAGGGAGACTCGACACTCGATGGGAACCAGCTATGCGTTCAACGACGTTTATTCCCGGCGGTGTCTATACGGTCTCGTTTTACGATAGTCAAGGTTTATTTTCACAGCGAGCTTTAACCACCAACCAACCCATGATACGTGGCTTTATTTATTGAGTAAATAGCTTCCAATACTTGCGGTTTCCGAGTTAGTCGAAATGGTTGCTTCATAGCAGCTCTAGAGGAAGAATATTACGTTACAAGAATATCTGTACAATGAGTAACAGGTACGCAATATTTATTTATTGGTAGCTGATATGACTTTCAAAGCTTATCAAAATACGCGTTTAGTCACGCGTAATTCAAAATTAATATTAGTTTTTTAGGCTATGACGTCCACTAGCAAGATAGTCGAGACCTAGGGTCAAAAAATGACACAAGACACATGGTACGAAGCTTCATTTTCAAAAAGATTTTTGTACCAAATAATTTTTTTACGATAAGCGTTTCTTGATATTTGTTTAGTTTTCTGAATTTATTAAATCAAATAGTAAAGTCGATAATTTTTAATTTTAATTATGAGCAATTTTCGTAATTTAAATAATTAATCGCTAATATTTAACTAAGTTTCTATTCACGCCAAAAATAAATATTCTACTCTCACCGCTTTTCTTGAAAAACATCCGGAAAAAGCTTCTTTGTCGGCACCTTTATCATTTTGTCAGTTTGTTAATTTGCAAATTTTTTAGCAAGTTAAAGTACGTGTCTTTGTTTGATAACTATTCCTACGTGAGAAATGTTTAATAGAAATTTTCTGTGACTCTTTAAAAATTAACACCTCGATCAGACGTCTGTAATATTCAAACCACTGTGCAGCTTTTAAAGTCACACACCCGATCGGTATACGGTCAGATAGCCCTAGTTTTAATCAGGAGCTGACCAGGGAAACTAGCCGGGATCTGGCTAAAATCTTCACGGTACATTTGTCGGGTTCAGGCTTCAAATTACGGTCGGATCAGGGCAGGTAATTCGGTCACAGAACGATCAAGTTAACAAATTCTCGCTTGGATATTGAAGGAAAATTTTAATTGTATGTGCTAAAATTTCCTAGCAATTGCGGAGATTACGCGGTGCTTTAAGCATAGCTATAGAGAAAGGATTAAATTAATATACATTGGACATTGGTGGAAGACATTTATCCGTGTTTGCCCGCCTCGGCCAACCAGGAACTTTCTGGTCGTAGGACACACCGGGGAAATTGATGAACGGTAAAAACAAACTTTGTATTTTATTCTTAAATTTTTAAATAGATTTTAAAAATTTTGTTTGTCTCTCGTATAAATCACGAAAATATGGGTTTCATCCCTAGTCCCAGTTCTCGGATATAATTAATAAACCTCTGGTAACTGGTCACAAAATTATTCTTAATTAAATAAGAAATTTTAAAAGCACCCGCTTACAAATCTAAAAAGAACACTTTAAACATTAAATTTTACCTCATTTTCTTTCAACACAAACTCTTCTTTTGCCGTCTCTATTATTACTTTAGAGTTTCTTTTCGCTTTATTTACTTACCGCGTAGCCTCTTCAGATTCTAATATAACGTCAGCAGGGCGTGAACCTTCTGCTGGCATTAAAGTATCTGACATTAAAGGCGTTACCTTGACGTGGGGACAATATCCCCAAGCCGTTATCTCTAGTGGAAGGTTCACCGAAGACACGTTCTTTACCCAGAGTTCTCGTTTCATCAAGGGTGGTCGCTTTCTTGATCGATAGTATCCTGAGTGGAGGGGCTCTCGACTTGCATGTTGAAATATAAAAATATACCCCATGAGTATGTGTGGCAGTGGGTGGCATTAAAATTTAACTCTTGAATTTTCGTGACCCCCCCCCCCACCCAAGTTGCTCGTGTTCTGGAACAAGATTTTATTTTTTTTTAAATTAGTATCCATACTTTAACCTCCTTGTATTTTTATCAAGTCAAGCCTTGTCTTGGCTGAGATGGTCGCCGTAAAATTGTCTCAAGACGAACTTCTTTCGACTCAGAAATGAGATTAGAATTGATGTATGAAAAAATTGTAATTATTAAATTAGTTATTTTTCATGAAAAATTCAGAACCTGTGGGCCTGAACGAGTATACCCCTTATAAATTTTCTTAAAAAAATTAAAATTGTAACTTTCAAGAAGGATCTCCTAAGCTTTTAGAAATAGACAGAAACAAACAACAATTTTGGTATACTCGTCAAACAAGTATAATACAAATGAAAATTCGTAACATCCTCGTAGCCATGCTCAAGTCGAACTTTTCGACTCCAGCAAGTGTTAATTGGTGGCAATGCAAGGCGAAACCAAGTCGAAGAATTTGTACTAGGTAAAGGCAGTATTTTTTCATCATCAATTATTTTAACTAGATACGTGACAATTGATCAAGTATTTATAACCTAATTTCTTGCTGCTAAACCATTTCTATTGGCACCATTTTTAATACAAATCTTGCATATTTAGTATTTTCTGGAAATAATAAGAAAAAATGTTTAAATCAAATTTATTTTACGGTATTGGGCAATTACTTAGGGAACTTTAATCTGTTTTAACAATTTTTCTCCAATCAATCGTAAAAGCTTATATTTCTGAAGTTAATGGCGCACTTAATAAATGCTAATATTGATATTTCTTACTAATGATTTAAACAATTAATATCACTTGCTCCTTTTCAAAGGAATTATACATAAATTTTTTTTCGACCCCTTACGCTAGGTGTCTTATTAATTAGTATTTTATTACCTTAAAGAATTTAATCTAAAAAAAAACCTACCCATAATTTAACTGAGAACGTTTAAGTCCTAATATAGTGAATGGTCATTGTTTGAAGACTTGTAAACTGTCTTCTACAAAAAATATCACTCTTGACATTCATTAAGTGATTCATTAACTTCGGAAAATATTAACCGTTCAAGGTTTACGATTGGAAACAAATGAATGGCTTGCACTAGTCTTGATCCTCAATCGGAGGCTTCTTAACGTTAGCAGTTAACAGCCAGCAGATTTAGGAATTCATAAATCGGTGGTTTTTATTTTGGAAGTTGAGTGTATGTGTTAGAGAAGAAATATTATTATTCGTGATATTTAGCAAGTGTATCATTTCCTCCGTCAAATAATAACTTTTCACGATTTACAGAGGGGACAATTTTTGTTTAGGCAAACAATAATTGCTTGAAAAATTAAAAATTAGTTGAACAATTTTTGATAACTTGTCACTTATCGAATGAAAATAAATCATATTCAGAAAGTTTCAAAAACCAGTATTAGCATTTTCCGGGCACAATAGCAGGGAATTAGGGGGTCCATATTAGGATTTAATAGTGAAAATTATGAGTCAAACATTACCAAGAGTTGGCTAAGTTTTAAATTAAAAAAAGTTAATATGAAGGCATGGGTTAATGTTGAACAATTTGATGAAAAATATATGGAATTTCTTGTTTCCGAAAAGGAACCAATTGTGAGAGATCGACTATTAAAAATCGAAATTTTAGAGGCATAAATTTGGATCACACCCTAGTGCGGAGGCTATCCGTGATATTATCTATAAATGCACTGTTTTTCTCTCGTTATTCCATAAAATAAATTCTGAATTATGCGCTAGGCGTTGCTTGCACGCTGTTGCTGCTTCTCCCATAAAAAATGTATATTGATAAGATATTTCATGAGTGAAGTAATGTCTGCTACGTAGCCGTAGAAGCACTAATAAATAAGAAAGTATATACTCAGTTTGCATTATTTAAGAGTTCTAAGAGCTCTATCTTTTATTACTTTCAGGGATCCCTATCAAGTCACATGTCGCAAGTCTCTTTGCGGTTTATATCACCTGCGAGAAGTCTCATTCGTATGGTTTTTTAATATTTGCAGCCTCTCTCCCGATGGACAGAGCGTCATTTATCAATTAAAGATAATTTTCATTGTTTATAGTTTAACCTTCAAACATGCCTTTTTTATGCAAATGTAAAGGGACTGAACAACAAAAAACTATGTGGATTAAGTTATGAAATTAGAAGAATACGTGATGGCTGGATTCTTGCCTATCCTTTACACATCTCCCACACACTTACTTGGTGGTGGGGAGAGGACCTACCGTTTAAGGTGGGTTCCGAACCACCAAGAGCAACCGAGAGTACTGGTCTCACGACTCTCCACAGAGAACAACACACTTGCTAGGCTAGTGTTCATCGCATGGACCACCGAGGCTCTTCCAGAGTGCGAGCCGGGAATCGAACCCGCAACACGACAGAGTGGGTCCAATGCCTTCGCTTTAGCCCCCACTGATTTTCATATTATATATCTGTGGATAATAAATCTAATAATTTTAATCCATTTTTTACCTATCGCCAACAGTTCACTAGATACTTATAGAAAATCATAGATTTTAAATTTTTACAAAAAATCTTGTATACCTTTTGTTCCTCAGACGGCCAGGTTTCGAATTTTGGATTAGCAAATCTTTTATCACAAAATTACAAGTTCTATCGGTCGTAAAATTTTAATTCTTAACAGAGTTCAACTGTTTGGCACCAGTCTAGCTACCTGTTTCCTGTAAATCAGGTCAGTTCCGCTAGCACCTCCACAATCAAATTTCGATATTCCGTTTATGTCTGAATTGTAAGATATTTTTGGGCATTGATGCCAATTTTGGGCTCTTTTATTTTTCTCAAAAAACCGACATTTGGCTAGCAGTCGGCATCTCCACTAGAGAAAATGTGACAAATTTGAGAAATAAAACCTACCAGAATTTTGGGCTATTTTTGGGTTCTTCAAAAGTGCAAAACACAATTTTCCAAAAACCACCCCTTTGACACTATTCAAATTGACCAAAACGCACCAAATTTGTTTACTAAAAACAAACTTCACAAACTAAAACCTACTACTTATTCTAAAATTAGATATTCAATCTAAAAATATAAGTCAGAACCTGCACAAAACCAAAAGCCGATTTTTTGGGAACCAGAATTTTGCGCTGTTTTCACGCTTTATTTGTGGCTTTTTTTGTCTCACATTTCCGGTTTCTTAGCTCAAGTATTTTTTTTAAAGATTGAATTTTGTTTGGAGATGCTAGCTTGAATCAAGCTTGCATCTCTACTACATGTAAATTGAAAAAATTAAAAATGAAGCAGGACATCATTTCGGATTTCTCTTGGCCTGCCGAATGCACCAATAACCAATTTTGACAAACGACCCTCACGTACGAAAAAACTTCCTCCTTTTTGAAAATTGTGGAAAATTCAAAATGACGGCCAACGGAAGTTTGACTTCTTCGGGCTCTTAAACAAACCAAAAAACAATTTGCAGAGAGTCACATTTATGTACAGAAAAACCAACCCCTTTTTTGAAAATTTAAAAAAATTTAAAATAAAGCCCGAAATAATTTTAGGCTTCTTTTGGTATTTTGAATGCACTTAAGCATTCTATTATTATGATGTAGATATAATTTTGACGCAAAATTATTATTTACGAGCTCCTTGAACGCCAATATATTCTATTGTTTTTGGGCTTTTCAAAAATACCAACTTTGATTTTCGAGCTTCAACCTTTAACGCCAAAATGCAGCCCCTATCATTAGTGTACTATTTATATAATTTGCTACGAAGATATCTTGGTTCACGTACATTATCCTACTAGAACGATCGCTAGAATTTCTTCCTAATTATTTCAGGGTTTTGTACTTTAATGTAGGATAAGCCATATACATTTCGAAAGAAAGTTCCATTTTCTTGTCTGCTAACGGGAGACAAATGAACAAAACGAATTGCCAGCCAAAATTGGTTATTGGTGCATTTAAGAGCCCAAGAGAAATCCCTAATTCTGTCTGGCTTCATTTTTAATTTTTCTTAATTTCCATGAAGTAGAGATGCTAGCTTGATGCAAGCCAGCACCTCCAAACAAAAGTCGTTCTTTAAAAAAAGGTACATGAGCTAAGAAACCGGAAATTTGGGCCAGAAAAAGCTCTAAAAAAGCATGAAAACAGCGTAAAATGCTGGTTCCCAAAAAATCGGGGTTTTGTTTTGTGCAGGTTCTAGCTTGATGAGCATCTGAAAGAAATATAAAGTTCGACTTTTATTTTTTGGTTGAATATCTAATTTTTGAATAAGTAGTAGGTTTCAGTTGCTGAAGTTTGTTTTCAGTAAACAAATTTTGTGCTTTTTGGTCAATTTGAATAGTGAAAAATAACCCAATAATTAGCTATACTTAAACATAGGAATAGTGCCTATCTTTTTTAGAGTAGTTTTCAGATTATTTGAATGTTTTCCGTAAAATCACTTTCTGCACTCGTGGAGAGCCCAGCAAAATACCTAAATTCTGACGGGCCTATATTAAAATGTACCACATATTTTATTTTGTGTGTGGTTTTTTTGTCAAAGGGGTGGTTTTTGGCAAATTGATTTTTGCACTTTCTAAGAGCCCAAAAATAACCCAAAATTCTGGTGGTTTTTTATTTCTCAAATTTGTCAAATTTTCTCTAGTGGAGGTGCTGGCTGACAGTCAAATGTCAGTTTTTTGACAAAAAAAAGAGCCAAAAAATCGTAATTGGTGTCCAAAAATAGCCCAAAAATAGCCCAAAATTCAGACATAAAGGGAATATCGAAATTTGATTGTGGAGGTGCTAGCGGAACGGACCTCTGAATATCGCAGGCGCTATCGGTAGGTTCCATAGTTTGTGGAGTCACAGTACATATTCAAGCCCTAAATTGGTAATATAACTTTCTTTAGAAAAAATTCTGTTCACTACTCAAGACTTAAACTTTTCGTCTCAAGACAAGCCAACCTCGACTGATCTTAAGACTTTCATAAAACTTCTCGTTTCAAGATAAGTCCACGCCTTGTTTTACAAACCCGTCGTAAATCTTAGTCAAAAATTTGGAGACAAACTCAAGACGAGGCAATTCGAACTCAAGACGAATTATTTGTACTCGGAGAGACGGTAATAATAATAAAATTGTAACTTTTCTTTGTCCAATCATTTATTTCATAATTTGGCCTGCTCTCTTTCAAAGATTCTTGCAAACTTTTGTAAACTTTGAGTTTTTTATTGTTAGACAAAGATAATTGGCTTATTTTTTGTGTTTTAAATTGTATCATAGAATAAAGAGAATTGAAACTGAGCACCTGGAAATATCGCCGTTCATTCTTTGAAGTGCAGAACCAGAACTTAAAGTGGCTCTCTATGGAATATTGATCTATCCTTAGAGGTAAAAGCGGTGCTCACTTGTTGAATTAGTTAATTATTCACGTCAGTTTTGTCGCATTCGTGACTTGACCCGGATTATCGAGTGCCAGGCCCAAGTTGATTTGGCAGCCCCACCGCAGTATAGTTTCATTAAATC
This sequence comes from Druon quercuslanigerum, assembly GCA_010014905.2. Lineage (NCBI taxonomy): Eukaryota > Metazoa > Arthropoda > Insecta > Hymenoptera > Cynipidae > Druon > Druon quercuslanigerum. Next base: position 21,885 of record JAAAKG020182756.1, read on the forward strand.
TTTGTCTTATTATAGCTAATTTGATACGTTAGACAAGACAATTATCGAAACCCGAGAAGACCGACGGTGAATACCACTCGAAGAAGCTTCTCAGATAAAGCCACGTCTGGCCTTACCTTACCGTCGATGAAGAGCGTTGCTCTCAACTACGGATTATTAAAATACCATCACGAACATAGTACTTAAGAAGCTCCACTCCAAGGAATTCCAATTTCGACCCTATCAACGTCGTTTTTAAAAAAGGATTATGATTGCAGCTAATTACTTCAGAAGGAGACATTTATTACTTATTTTTCTTTCGCTGAACTGACCTTCATTGAGACTTCTGTATGGACCATCAGTATCGAACATCATCCTCGTTCAACTGAGTCGGGGTAGCAATATTATGATTATTTGAACTAAGCTTTCTTTTTTTAATTCTATGAGTTGCCTCTTTCGGTTTTTCTATTTTATTCCTCGCACTCTCTCTGTCTCTGACACTCTCTTTCATTTAATAATAAAATAGACTACTGTAAATAAACTAGACCTTATCTTTTGACACCGAACAAAAATAAAGTGTCGCCTGAGAATCGCCAATTTTCTCCAAATAGCGTCGACGTCATTACTCGCCTAACTTTTCCAATAAAAATTGGAGAGAAAGATTACCGAGGTAATGTTTTGCTTTTCTTGTTATTAAAATTTATAAATTAACATTTTGTAGCATAATGTAAAAAATACATGCTCATAAAGACGAACGACGATAAAGTTTCTAAAGTTTGGTAAAGTATACGAGACCCAGTCAAAGTTAGCAATCGGGGCAAAGTTGTTTATGCAGAAAAAACTTTTTGTTATTTATTAATATACATGTTTCTTTCTTTAAATAACTAAGTTTTGCAACGAGGAGTGATAACGTTTCCTAAATTATGCGAATATGCTTGTTTTAAATAAACCTTATTTTTCGTACTTGCTTAATCAGTATTCATATCATACGGAATTTAACATGGCCGAATCTACTTAAAATCAGCCAAGTTCTACACACGAAAACACAGAACCTCTTAAGGAAAAAGTTATGCGTATTTTAATGCTGTGGTTAGCTAAAAAATCTCTTTAAGCCTCTTGAACACAGAAAAGCTTTTAAATGATTTAATGATATGAAAATTTTGGCGGTTTTTCGGAAAACATTGAAAATGATTTTTCTCAAGAAAAGCGAACTTATATTGCTTCCAAGTTTTTGTACTTCACCTTCTATATAAAACAAATCCTGTGAGTTTTATGGGGGATAAATTACTATTGTGAACAGAAGCACTTTTTTCATAATTTCGAATTTACTCAATTTTCTCTCAAACAACCACAGATAGAAAAAAAGTTAAACTACAAAACGCGGAAAAAAATTCAACAGAAAATACACTGTGCTTTTTTGCGATTCATTTTGCATCACTAACAAAAAAAATTAGAAAAATTAATTTTTGGGAATAAAGTTCTTCTGTAGCCTCAATAATACTTTAGCTTGGATAAGATAATCGCCTTTTTATGTAGAAAAAATCTGTAGCCGTCAAATCTATCATCAATCTGTTGCTGTGTTTACAGCTTACAACGATAAGAACGTCGACATTGACATACATGCACAGATGTAAAAAGTATCTTTTCTGACCCAGGTGTCCTAAAAACGTCGACGTTTAATGGAATCCACGAAAGTAATTTTTCACATAAAACAAATACCTTCTCATTATTATGAGAATGTAAAAACTTATCTACAACATATTCTGTTAAAGAAAGAAATAAAAAAACACACTTTCAAGTGCCGAAATCTCCCAATTTCGTACGTAATCCCTATCTGACCCCGATCAGGATTCCCGATCTGACCCCGAATCGTAGAACTCTGTGGCCCATACTTGTGGTAGACCGGGCCAGACTAATTTGGAATGAAACGAGAGCTCCTTACTCAACGGAGCATGCGTCACAATCGGCATATAATTGGTTGGTATTCGTTGGTAAATACTCTAAAGGATATTTTTTATTCACAGAATCCGTGAAGAAATTTCCATATATTTTCCCGATTACCGATCTAGCCCTAATCGGTTAAATATCTTCGGGCCCAGATTGGGAAAAATCCATGGCCCAGAATTGAGCCATACGGTTTAAGTACTGTAACACCACCAGTTCCAATATAGGGCCATTGTCTTCCTGTCAAATGCATGAATTGTTTTTAAAGTTACGAACCTGTAAATCGGATGCCGAGGGCAATCCACGCGCAGTTAGATAAGGAGATGTCGTTGGGAGCACTTGAAACAATTCAATCACCATCTTTTCATTTCGCTTTTTGAAGCATAGTCTCTTTGACGCTAGAAGATTTTTCTACAGAATACCTAACCATCGATTTCTAATGTCACAAGGAAAAGCATATATTTGCAAATCGAAAGCATCATTTGCTCTATGTATGCTCAACGGTCAATGTCCAATTTTTCTATCATCTTAACCTTACTTTCTTGGCTGCACGTGGCTATTGTGGTCAATTTTATGATAATTATACTTTTAAGAATTATGAGATATTTGTAGATGGTATACGTTGACAGAAATTATTTTTTTTATAAAAAAAATGTTAAATATCCAGAAATATTTTATGCAAAAATTTTCACTAATTTTAAATTTTTTTTTCTGTATCAGAGAGAAAAAACCACTAATTTTATTGCATTATACCAAACTACTACAATAGAAGGGTTGTGGCAACTAGTTTAAGCCAATTAAACAAATTTCTGAAATTTGGCACTTGCGCCCCTATGCACTCTCATCCTTAAAATATATATTCATAGAATAGATCCTTGACAAGAAACTGCATGCAAATTTTTACAGAAATGCAAAAAGTCAGTCCTTGTTTAATGAGTTTAATCTTTGCTTCGCTCAAATCATCCGTACTTTATTCAACAACAGAGGGTTTTTATTTTTGCGTGCCAGTACGGTGTCATTTCCACCTTAGTATACCGTAGCCACAGTTTACGTTAAACATATTACAATGATAGTTGCAGAGCATGCCATGCACATTATGAGTACCTAGGTTACATGCTTTGTGGATCTGCCACTCACACGAGAACGGCTTATGCTCGAGAAATTATGTGGCCTAAAGAGTGCTTTTATACTATCTTTATCATTCTTACGTTGTTGGCCGCCACCTCTCCTGCCTCATACTCTGAACGAGATATGTAGAGTTAATTTTCGAGAACAAGAAGTGCTGAATTTGCTAGAATAAAAAGTTGCCGAGAATACTCGCCATTACACACTTGAGGCCTGATATCTTTTCTCCTGGACAAGACAAGAACTATGTTCGCGATCTACTTCTTGACTTAAGCTGACAAAAGCAATTAAGTTAAAGAGATGGAACAGAAGGAGAGGTATCGAAATCACTTAAGGGAACTGCAGCAAATTTATCCAGAATATTCAGTTACAATGATACCGAGATACTTGCGACAAAGATGCAGGGCTGTCATCTTTGGATCGCTCCGCGTCCTTTGTCATTGTCATTCCATCGTAATCTGCAAAAATTTATCTTACGGTCGTGTGTGGGGGGGGGGGGTTTATACAGAGGTATAGAAATTGTAGTATCTATTACGTAATGTGAACTTGTTATATAATATGTTTCATGTCATGTATGCACTGTGCATGCCAGCTTTTACTTGATAGCACTGTGGCTTCAATGGAATTTTATTGTGCGTTAATTTAATATCACAGAACCACATAACCATCGGACGTTATGGTAGGGCGTAGCATACGGTGGCAAGATATAACTAATTCAGTATTTGACATTGGAGAACATATATATATATATATATATATATATATATATATATATATATATATATATATATATATATACACACATTCT